>RJVU01018281.1:7579326-7591791 GCA_003731715.1 Anabarilius grahami | reverse complement strand
CTTCAGCCCATTTTAAAATAATTTCTGAAGGATCATGTAACACTGAAGACTCGAGGAATTCAGCTTACAGGAATAAATTACATTTTAATATATATTAAAATAGAAAATAGTTATAGTTGTACTAATATTTCACAATATTATTGTTTTTACTGTATTTTTACTACAATAAACAACTTTGCTGAACAACTTCTTTCAAAACATTAAAAACAGAAACATACCAACCCCACACTTTTAAACAGTTGTGTAAATATAATAAAACTAATTAATTTTTTTTAATTTTTTTTTTGTATTATAAATGTGAATATTTTCTCATTATAATATTATATTTACCTAATTTTATTTATTAATTATAAATATAAATGTATTAACACCTAGGAACAAAGTCCCCAGGGAGACAATAATGATATAGTGAAGAATAAAGGCAAAATTTGTCACCATATGCAAAATATTTTGCTATATCAAAAATATCACATTGAATACATAGGCTACTTAAATGTGACTAAAAATAAATTCAGCCAATGTTATGTAAATGTTCTTTTTGTTTATTCACTTTTATTCTTTCTGTTTATTTCTGCTTTTAGTAAATGAAAGGTGTAGACCTTGGTGTAACAATACCTACAGAACAAGTAATTTAAAACACATTGACCAAAACTGAAAATCACGTCGTGATAGTTTCTCATTAGTTTCATGAATAGATTTCATGTATCAGGACAATTTTAGGGCAAACTGTTATTTAAAAAATTGTTGCTATTATTTTGAGGGAAGGTACAACCAAATGGGTCTTGTATCCCACAGAGCCTTTAACCTTGTTGTACCCTACCCTACAATCAAAGTGAAGGACACTTTTTAAATGGCCGGTATCATATTCCTTTTCAGTCTGTTCACTGTTTGTTTTCATGCCACTTCTCACTTGTTGAATGACTGAAGGGACTCCTGAAAGAAAGAGAGGAGCATCGGACATGGAAAGATGTAAGCAAAAGACAAAACGAGCCATGCTTAGAGAATGAGCACAAGACACAAAATGAAAGAGGCGAGGAAACGTGTGCGATAGATGGAGATGGTGGCATAAACACAATGAGCTTGGCTCTCTTAAATGAAAATCCAATTTCGAAAAGGCTCACAGAGTTTATGGGAAAAAAAGCAAACAAAAAAGAGAGGCCAAAATTGGCCGGCGAGCTGAGAATACTCACACAGATGAGCTATGGTGAAAAAGCATTGCAAATCCTGAGGGCCCAGAGAGAGACAATGATCTTCAATTACCAGCTGCTCTGTTCCCAATTTCAGACAAGAGAAAAAAGGGATGGGAGTAAAGAGAACGAGGTTGAGCTGAGGAAGGCAATGGGAGAAAAAAAAGAAAGAAAAGGGGGAAAAAGCAGGAGATTGTTAAATAGGAAATGAGACAGATGGAGAGATTGGCTGATGGTGAAAAAAAAAGTGATGTGCTGGAAAAAATTGATAAAGAGAGATAAAATTGTGGATGTGCAAATCAGAGCGGGAGAAATAGGATGGATGTATAATTTCTAATTCATTCTATTAGATGGTGAGTGCCAAAGTAGCATCTCGCTCTCTTACGTATACCCATCCTTTTTGAGTTGCTTTGCAGCCGACGCTTCATTTGCAGATTGTATCATCTGTAAACACACTGTTACACTTGTCTGTGCGCTGTGCGCTCCTTTCCCCTCATCTGTCCTTCATTTTAAAGAATGCAAATAAGTAAACAATTCATACAAGCAAGGGTAAGCAAGGCCTCTACAACAATAAAGATGCAAGAGTACGTCCTACCCTATCTCACAGGAGGGAGTGTAACTTAAACAGTTAGTTCACCCAAAAATGAAAATCACCCTCATGTCGTTCCACACCCGTGAGACCTTCGTTCATCTTGGAACACAAATTAAGATATTTGTGATGAAATCCAAGAGGTATATGTTTCGTCCATAGACAGCAATTTAACCACCACTTTCAAGGTCTAAGACATTGTTAAAAATGTTGACGTGACTGCAGTGGTTCAACCTTAATTTTATGAAGCGACGAGAATACTTTTTAGGCCTCATTTATAAAATGTTACGCAGAAACCGTCCTAAATTTGATCTTACGATCATTTCTCAGATGTGTGTACGTGTGATTCATAGAATGAACGTAAAAACAGAAAACGAGCGTACGCCTCTCTTTCAGATGTGAAATCTATAAATCGCAAATGATCTTGAACTTGCGCACAGCTGAATGGTTTCAGTTCTCCGTGTTGTAAACGACACCTAATTAATGTCATTTACATATAAAAGATCACCAGTCATCGTCCAAACCCTTTAATTTAGAATGGCGAGCTGCAAGAATAGTTTAGATTTCCAAAACCTGCAGTAATCTGACAAGGAGAAGTGCGTACATCTGCTCAGACTCTGACGTGGCGCTAAGCACTTTTCCATGTCAAAGACTCTTTTTTATAAATATCAGCGTTGGTGTGGATTTAAGCGTACGCACATAAGATCAAATCTGTGCATATGCATGATTTATAAACAAGGCCCTTTGTGCGCAAAAACAAAACAAAAATAATGACTTTATTCAACAATATCTTCTCTTCTGTGTCATTCTCATACGTTGTTTAATTTCAGCGCTTCCAGGTTCTATGTCAGAACGCCAACTCATTATTGTCCGGCTCTTGCGTCAGCATCACACAAATGCATCTGAACATAAATAGCATATGAGAATGACACAAAAAAAAAGATATTGTTGAATAAAGGCGTTATTTTTGTTTTGTTATTGCGCAGCTGTGCACCTTGAAAGTGATGGTTAAATTGCTGTCTATGAACGAGTCAAATCTTGGATTTCATCAAAAATATCTTAGGGTGTGTTCACACATGTCATGTTTGGCTCAATTAAAACAAACCCTGGTGTGATTGCTCTGCTAGTGCGGTTCATTTGAACATGTGTGAATGCTGCCATCTGAACCCTGGTGCGCTCCAAACAAGCGGGCCGAGACCGCTGAAAAGATGGGTGCGGTTCGACTGATATAAGAACACAACACCAAAGACGTAAACCGAACCAAAAACAGGAAGATGAGACGGTAAAAAGGACAGAATCCTCACGCATATCAGTTTTTCTCGTTATATTCGCAAAGTTTGCTCATCACAGGCATCAGAAGCATGTCTCCACGCAGCAGATCATTTGTGTGTGTGACGGAGGGATTCCCGCCACTGTTTTGACTCCTTTACACATTTATAACGTTGCATTCACACGGGGTGTCAGCGTTAACGCTTGACGGAGGGTGTGTCTGAAGCTTATGTTGACATGACCTTTATAGTGATAACAACCAATCACATTACTTTCCGATGTTGCATGTATGCAATTGGCTAGCGACTACTCTAGAATGTTTGCATAAGGCAATCTGATTGGCTGACGCCAGCACTGGTGCTTGAAAAGTTGAGAAATCTTCAACTTCTGCCTCGAGCAACGTGAGTGAATGGAAGCGACGCGACGGAACCCACAATTCAGTTCAGCAACGCATGACGTCACCCATTCAAAGTAAACGAGAAGCGTTAACATCGACGCCCCGTGTGAATGCAGCGTAAGCTCTTCACGAGTTCCCAGCTGGCCAAAATACCATCACATGTAGGCTATGCACACACAACAAGCGCATTTATAAGCGCACACAGAATTTTTTGGGATGTACGGTAAGTTCTGTCTCAAAATTGGCAATACGTCAAAAAATCCGACCAATCAGGTTGCGAATGTATCCCTATGCCTTTAGGTTCGGTGATAAAATTGCCAATCTGAACGCTAATCGGACCAGGACTAAATGTTTTTTTTTTGGTCTGGACCAAACGAACCAAACGAACTCTCCAGGGCCTCTCCAGGGCGCCCACCCCCCCTCCCCGTTGTATCATCTGAGGTGCGAGGACGCGCCTACCGGGGAGGGGGAGGTAATGTTACATTCACGCCTTCCCGGACTCCAGTTCCCAGCATCCTCCAGTTCTCTACACCTGTCTGCACTTCCCTCATCAGTCTTCCCGCCATCTCCCCGGATTCCCAGCACCTGTTGTCCTCGTCAGCACTCCCTTTAAGTTGGACTCACTCCCTGCACTCCTTGTCTGTTATATTGTTTGCTTAGTGTGTGTGAAGCCGTCGTTCTGTTCCTGTTTATTAATAAATCCCATACGATTGTGGATTTCTGTATTCGCCTCGTTTCTACAGCAGCACATTTAACAAAAGGAACAATTCAACTCTAAAGGAAGCTTGAAATACCTGAGTGACCACCTTTGTGAATGTTGCACATATTTCTGGCATTGCTACACACATTTGTCATGTTGCAAAATGCTCGAGGGGAATTCAGTGAGAATGAATAGCGCCCAATGAAAACGGTGTTTATTTTCACGCACTGTCTGCTTTGTTTTAGCACCTGAATTTAAAACAGGATTGAGGATGGTTAGTGAATGAAATGCAGGCTTTTATGCTGAAATACTGTTCTAAACATTTAATTTGCCTCATGATATATGATAAATTACTTCTAAAAATATATTAAAATAGAAAATTTGAGTTATTATATTTTACAATATGAACTTGCATATGGTTCTACTTCAGCTATCATGGTTTCATGATAATGTTTAGAAAGGCAGGCGGATGATTACTGACTCTTATACTTTCTTAATGATTCAGAACTGTTTTGTCAAGCATTTCCATACAGTGTTAGCAATTTACTTGTGTTAGCAAAGCAAAGGTGATTCTTACCCAGCATTGCAGCCGTTACAACACTAATTTCCTCGCAGTTCACAATGCATCAAACAAGGATATTTCTTTTCTTTTGCATAGCGGTTCTATTTTTTAATACCTGCGAGTATTGTTACTGGTTGATGGTCGGTTTTGCGTCAGAAGTCTAGCGAACAAAGGCATCAAATCTGAAGCCTCTTTAAACCCTTTTCCAAGTGCCTCGGGTCATTAATGCCCTAATTAAATCAGAAAAAAATATTTTGAGATTCTGCATTTGATTACATGTCAGATGAAGTGCAGCATTTATTTATTTCTTTGTCTCGCCCACAAGGGAACAAACATTGCTTAAGATTCATCAGCAACTGTCATGTTCCAGGCACTCTCGCCGCGCCGGCTTGAAAGAGGTGCTGGAGGGCTTCCTTAACACAAGAGCCTCGCTAGTAAACCGATTTAATTACACTCACACTCACTGTCGGTGTCTCTTTTCTCTCCTATTCTCATTCCCTCCCTCATTTTCCTTATCTTTGTCCATAATGCACAGCGGCCTCATATTTACTAGAGGAAGGATGCTTATTTCCACTGCTATTCCACTTTCTCTTTGCTGTTAATTTTACTCTTGGCAAAGCTCCCAACATCTTACTCATCTCTCTCTCTCTCTCTCTTTATGGAACAGGTGGGAACAGAGAATCATAGAAATCGATTCTTCTTCATTTGGGTAAATGAAATAGGAAACAATCCCCTTTGTTTAGGCTTCAGAAGCACTTCCCTTCTCCTACGTGTACATCTGGAGACTGGCAGACCGCTCTGCTCGCTGGCAGCGCCTCACAGCTGATGCCATTCTCTAGCCAAGCACATCCTTAGAGGAGCCCACCAATCAGAGCTCGGCTCACTCCACTCTGACATCAGACAACCCTCGGCAGGAATGACAATGAGATTCTGCTCACTACTCTGACTATTAGGCTGCTTATTCTAATGTTCATTTTTATTAGGGTATTTTAAACTTACATTTCCCAGCAGTACCTCTATCAGCACATCAGAATCTTTGACAGAAAACCGAAAGTATACAAAATATCACAAAAATTACACCAATGTCATCTCTATGACTTCTTTTAAGGGAGCAGATTTAGATAACCGCATGACATGATATAATCAATAAGACCGTACATTTGCAAGCAAGTTATGAATCATCACAGCACTCTGTGTTCCCGTCTGTGTACAAAATGATACAAGTTACCAGGCTTCATAACTTACCTGAGTCACTTTGAAAGCGCTGTTCGACTGTAATGAAAAATAGAGACTACAAATAATACATCTTGCAAATAAAATACACTCCGCTCATTGTTCTAACATCTAGTCATACCTCATACTGTACAACAATATTGATTCACGGCATTTCTAAAAAGTCTGTCTGAGCAACGAAGCATTTTAGATATAAGTTTAAAGTAATACTTACAAAAATGTCTAGATCACTTCCATTATTTCCATGGCTGCAGACTGATGAATTGAGACTGTCAAAAGACCAATTCTATCTCTCCTTCCATCTAGAGATGGTATCACAGTGATGAAATTTCTATTAGACTTCATCTCCATGGTGATTCCTGAACAGGGACCCTAGACTGGCTGGGTGGCATGATGCAGTCTTTTTTTTAGTATTGCAAAAAAGTAAATTTCTTAATCAGTATTTGGGTCTTGTTTTTACAGTAAAACAATATCAAAACATATATACAAATAAGAAAAAAAACTAAAGGTGTACAAACACTAAGTAAATAAATAAATAAATAAATTAGATCAAGCAAACATCATTATTATTACTGTCTGTTAATACTGTTTTAAGCATAAATCACATACAAAGTTCTGTGATGAAACTCTGGATTGCGTAGGCTAATAGGTTCTTAACTCAATCTGCTTGCAATCACACCATTCTCTATTGGGCACAGCTGATTGGATCCTGCTGTATCAGTAGCCAATGAGCTCGCTGCTCAACCTTCAAATAATTGGTTACCATTTGCTGTAGCAGTGCAGTGTGCTTTTAGAAGCCCTCCACCTTCCCCAGCTCCACTTGTATAGATTTGTTACAGGTAATTAATGTTTGCCTTTTTGTTCAGCAGCAGCATGTCTTACTTGCTCACAGCAGCGTGTCGTAAATGTATTGGCAGTAGCAAGTGCCGTACTTGCTTTGCAGCAGCAGCAATAGCAGCAGAAGCGTAGCAGATCTATTCCACCAAGACCAAATATATCAACATTGTCAAACGCATTACCATGCCAACTTTCCAAGAGACATAATAAACAGACAGAAATAAACTTAGTGTAGATTGTTTAAAACGAGAAAAATGATTTGGCAATGGAGTGCATGTTAACTTATGTTTTTAGATTCTGTATCTTGTTCTGTTTAGTTTTATGGTCATGTTCTGTTTCATTTTCCCTGTCACTATTAGTTCTCATTCACAGTTTGTTACTATGGTTTCTGATTGAGTTACGCACCTGTTTCTTGTTCCACTAATCATTCCTTCTGTGTATTTAAGCCCTCAGTTCTTTCGGTAACACTCTACTTTGTATGTTCATGCAAAACAGGACAGTAATGTACTTATTGTAGTAATGACACTAAGTGGGTAATAATTAGGTACAAACCATGAATCGACCCCTAAACCTTAACTTAACCCATGTAGTTACCTTATTACTCAGTATTTTTGTGGGCAAGTACATTTTACGCACATTGAAAGTGCACTTACTGTAAAATAAAGTGCAAACGTTCTTTCTGTTCATTGTTTGGTGTCATTAGTGTTTAATGTGTAGTGTGTAGTGTGTTGGTAATTCTTGGTGTTTATTAAAAAGTATTGTTCATTCTGCATTACACATAAGCCTCGTTCAGACTGTCAGTCTAAATCCAATTTGTGTGCATATCTGATTGAAATCTGATCAGATTTAGCAAGTGTGAATGGCAAAAATGCACATGGAATGTGTTTTTTTACAAATCCATTTTGAGCTACATATGTGGTTTGAAATCCTAATTAATTTTCTCACTCCACCTAAAATGTAAACGTCATACATTGTTACAGGAAACATACTGAAAGTCACTGCAGAAACAAGGTTTGGTGTTGAAAAGTGCCAGATGAGCAGAAAATGACAATATAGGAGACATATTTGAATGTTTGTTATGAATAAAGCCATACCAGCCTCCTGTTCTGCCGCTGCCTCAGAAGACTCAGTAGTCCAGTGTGGCAGCTATATATAGTCATGTTTTAAATAAGACAACATCTTTATTGCAAAACCCTCCATGTTGTTGTTGTTGATTTTTTTGCAGTATGCCTATACCAACACAACGTCATTGCCATATAAAACCAAAGCACGCAGATATTCCAGAAAACAAAAGAGCGGCATTGGACACACAAATCGGTTCTGAACATCTGCAATATACAATGTGAACAGTCGATTTTAGATCAGATTCCAGTCGGATACACGGATTTGGATTGACAGTGTAAAGGTAGTCATAGTCTTTTTTGGATTTAACTACACAGCCAGGTGACAGTAATAACATTAATATTATGCTGATTAATGCACAAATGTATTGGAAAATGAGAAAATACTTAAGAAAATGACTTGCAATGTAATGAAACTCAGAGATTAGGAATAGTGTATGTTTGAGTAAGATCAACAAGTTTATTAATTGTGAGTCTTTCTATAATTGAAAGAGCATTTGAAAATATAAAGGATGCCGAGCTTTGAAAGAAGCTGAGAATGTAAATTAATGTATTAGTATGATTCTTTTCTTCTCCCTTTTTACAATTGCAGAGTTCTAAGAAGAGATACAAATGTTGGTCAGGAGGCCTTGGGAGATTGACCATGATTCTAATGAAACAAGCAATAAGGGATGATCATATGAGTGCAGACATTTATTACCCACATCTAAAACGTACAAAGATCTTATTTACACAGCTCTCATTGAAAAAAGAAAAGCACCAGTTCACAAGAGGATGAGAACTCACCAACTCTTCATCTGATACCCAGAGATCAGTGCAACGCTGAAGAAAAGCTTCACCCATATGTGACTCAGATCTACTAAGCATTGCATAATTGAGAGAAAGTTCTTTGCTCTCCATCTGTTTGCTTGATCTTTGCTTAAAGTAATTGGCATGAATGTTACTTTAACTTGAAGTAACTGGAACTGCTGTTGAACAATCATGAACCGTGTCTTCGCAAAGTAGGTTTCAATTTTAAATTGGCTAATACAATCTGCGCTGGAAATATAGTCTTCTGAGGTACAAATTGAATTTCGTCATTTTAAAATTGGATTTTGATATGCTAATTCACTTTTTGCAAATGATCATTTAAATCTTTTTTTGTACAAGCTTTCATTTAGGATGTGGCAAATTTACTTTATACTATCGCACAATCTAATTTATGTGACCACATAAAAAGGAATAAATGGCTTAACATCTTCCTTCACTGTCCTCTTTCCTCTCCTTCCCTCTCTCTCTGCTAGCAGACTGTGATACTGTGAAATTCCTGCTCGAAACACATCTACCTCTGTGTAAAATCATGAAGGCCCACATAGGAGCGGGACCAACAGGCTTACTAACACCACAAAGCTGCCAACAGCTCACCGCTAGTGTAAGGACGGCAGCGTGCAATTGTTATTCCTTCACGGCCTTTCCGGTTAATGCAGTTATGCAGCTGAAACACGCTAACCCTCCACCACTCGCACACACACACTCACATCTGAGAATTAAGCAGGCTTTGGAAGAGATGAGTCCCCGTTGATAGAGACAGCCCTCGTGATAACCGTGCGCTTCGACATCCAGCTTAATGAAACTCCCGAGATTTCCATCAATCTTCTTTCCTGCACTTTCTACTCCCCCTCTCTTTCTCGCTTTCTCTCTTTCCCTTTCCTAGGCTAACTCTACCCGCCCATCTCCCTAACTCCATCTCTCTTTCTCTCTCGCTGTGAATCTCTCACTTCAAATAAGTCCCTGTCCTCCACTCCCACCTCTCTCGCTTACTTTTATTCTCTCCCTTTCCTTCTGTATAATGTCTTTGGCTCATGGTATGTTGGCAGTCTTGAGCTCCAGCGTTGATCAGCTTCATTGTATTCTCATGAAATTGTAGTGTGCTGTACCCTTGAGCCTAGGCACAGTATTTGGATGCTTGCAAAATGAAAGAAGTCAGCTCACATGGCGTGAAATGAAAGAAAAGAATAAGCTGATGCATGCAAAAGAAAGAAAAGTGAAAGGCTGAGCTGTTCTGCATGACGGAGAGGAATCGAGCAGGGCGGGGGGGAATAGGGTGTTCTGCTGGACCACAAAAATGGTAGATGATGCAATGATGCTACAATGCATAAATAAATAAATAAATAGACAAATAAATGGATAAACTGCATTTTTGTCTCGTTTTATTACTTCACATAAAATATCAAAATAAATATGCAATATTTACCTCACAACATTCTTTTAGATTTGGGTTTATTAAAAAATAATTATATATAAAATGCTCAAAAAATGCTAAATTATTTAAATATACATTCATAAATTTAAAAATAAATGTAGTGAGCTAAATATTGCTTTGTTTATTGTCATTTTCTTACTTAGTTGGCAAAGTTAAGATATACTTCCTGAAAACAAGTCTTAACATCTGACAAAATGTTGATAAAAAGTAATTATATCTTGTTTTAAGGATATTTTAATGGCAAACAAGACAAAAAAAAATCCAGCTGTGTTTCTTTTTTTGTTTTGCGGTTTATATACATCCATCAGCATTTGCTGCTGTGAAACCTGTGTATTGAGCATAAAACATGTCCTTTCTTGTATATCTAATTTGGTACTAAAAATGATGTGCTGTTGAATTATATTCATTCAGTTTGACAGAATTACATTATTTCTGCACATGACAACAGAGTGGAGATAGTTCATCTAAATGTAGCTACTTTCTCCCAGCAGGCTCTAAATGGCACGTTCGGCTTCCTGCTGGCTGCTAACTGCCAGATGTGTTTAGCCATGTGCTTGGTGTAGCGTATTCTCTCTGACTTATATTTGAAACGGACACATGTCTATACATGAGGGTTTGACATTTTATAGTGCTGCTGAATAAGTAAGTACCCTGGTGACCTTTAAGACTGTTGTGGATGTTATTTAGTTTTAAGTATAAATTTACAGCAACACAAGAGACTTGATCCTGCAGTGTAAGCTCTGTTTACTGAATATAACCTTCTCTTAAATGGTTCTAGACATATCACAAACACTTCTGTATCTGGATCTTGAAGTGACTGAGTCTTTATCTTGTTCTCAAGGAGTGTGGTTATGGAGATCACTGACAGCAGTTAAGGGATGGCATTGTGCTTCGGCATTGCATTATTTCTTAAGATTTATCTTTTAAAGTAAATTTCTGTACAGACACAAACCTCAGTCTTCACTACATGAATAAAGAAAACACAGTACATCTCACCAAACACTTTTCGCTGCTATTTGCCACAATAGAACCTGCAACTAAACTCTTTATTGAAAATTAAAACAAAAACTATGAATCGTTTTCTATAATTACAGCTAAAAAAAAAAAAAAAAAAACTTAATTGAAACTAAAATGAAACTGAAAATTGAGCATAGAATCTTATTCAAAATATAAATAAATACTAATAGAAATTAAAGTCATTAATTACTCACCTTCATGTCGTTCCACACCCGTCGTTCATCTTCGGAACACAAATTAATATATTTCTGATGAAATCCGAGAGGTATATGACTCGTCCCTAGACGGTAATATAATCAAAACTTTCAAGGTCCAGAAAGGTACTAAAGACATCAATAAAACAGTCAATGTGACTGCAGTGGTTCAACCTTAATTTTATGAAGCGAAGAGAATACTTTTTGTGCACAAAAACAAAATGAAAATGACGACTTTATTCAACAATCTCTTCTCTTCTCTGTCATTATCCATACGCAGGTGACATAGTAAGCACAGTAAAGGCTTCCGTGTTTACGTCCGAATGCTGGTTCAGTATTGGCCAAAGCTGATCAAGTGAGCAGCATGACACGTGTGTTTGATGCTGACACAGGAGCCGGCCAATAATGAGTCGACGTTCTGACGTAGAACCTGGAGGCGCTGGAGGAAACAACATATGAAAATGACACCGAAGAGAAGATATTGTTCAATAAAGCCGTTATTTTTGTTTTGTTTTTGCACACACAAAGTATTCTCGTGGCTTCATAAAATTAAGGTTGAACCACTGCAGTCATGTCGACGGTTTTAACAATGTCTTTAATACCTTTCTTGACATTGAAAGTGTTGATTATATTGCTGTTGTAAGGCTTGATTTTCCTGTTAAACGGAAACTGAGATCAAGCATCCTGTAATAAAGCAATAAAATTTGCATAGAGAAGAAAATCTCAAAGGAGTGGCAATTGACAACACCTTGCCCTAACCCAAAAAGGACAATGCCTCCCCCCCCCACACACACACACACAAACACACCTTCCCTTCCCCCTGATGTAAGTCACTGAAAGTTTAGATTCTATGTATAATGTAACTTGTATATATATTGTTTTTCCCTTTCATGTTTGGTATCATTTTAAAGGTCTCAGTGCGATTGGTAAAATGGTCTAAATTTCACAGCAGTCACTGGTATTATGAAGAAGATTGAAAACTAAGGAAAATTCTGTCCTATATTTGGGTGGTGCCGTTTGTGAAAACCCACTCCTCTCCCCAAAACAGGTGTTGGTGTAATAAACATTTACGATCCTTTTGTTCTGGTCCTGGTATAAAAGGTAAAGAGCAAAGCAG
>RJVU01018281.1:7520593-7579145 GCA_003731715.1 Anabarilius grahami | reverse complement strand
CTGTCTATGGACGAGTCATATACCTCTTGGATTTCATCAAAAATATCTTAATTTGTGTTCTGAAGATGAACGAAGGTCTTATAGGTGTGGAACGACATGAGGGTGCACGACAGAATTTTCATTTTTGGGTGAACTAACCCTTTAAATAATACTAAAATATGAAGGTTATTTCACAGAATTTAAACTCATTTTTGTACTAAGTCTAATTTAATTCATTTTTTGGATATATAAATCAATATACAAAGACACAGGAGAAAGCAATCATTTTTATAGTTGGACTCACAACCATACAGCCTGTGACAACAAGCTTTCTGGCCTCCACTATACTTCACAGAAACGAAGGGAGATGCCCAAGACCATGGACAACTAATATCCATTCAAATTTTTACCATGTTTAAACTCACTTAGCACTACATTTCCCTTCACAGATAACACTGTTTATTGGAGACCCCCATCCATTATCCTATCATATTTTTCCTCTCTTTCTCATGCTTTTTCTGTATTATTCTTTTAAGAGTCAAAAGAAGTTGACATAAAATGTAATGCTTAATTTCCTTAATATCATAGCGTAGTTGTGGTGATTTATGGCGTTAAGCCCGTGATTGAGTTAAGAATTTGGGAGCGCAGGGGCTTAGAACCGCTCTGCATTACTTTGCACAGGCTCATATATATCAATGCAGACTGGCTTTTAATGCAAATGGCCCAATGGTCGATATTGCTGTGCTTGCTTTCCTTGACATCTTCCCATTTCCGCCGTCAGTAACAGAGCGTGTAGCATTTGAAATACAAATCACACAATACATACACAGTCAAAGGTGTTTTTTAAGTGCACGAGCAGCCTCCAGGAATTCTCCTTGTTTTGTACCTATTTACACTATTGATTTTCAAAATAAAAACACTCTGCCTTAAGCAATGTTAAGATGGTGAAAATCAGTGAAACTGAGTCTATTTGTGAGTAAGCAAGAGATGTCTATACTGTATGTGAAGATCAAAATCAGAGTCTGAAATTAAATTAAATTCACAATTAGGACACTTCTAAGTGCTTATGGCTTATGGCTTAATTTAGCGGCCAGAGGTCACATAAAGGGTAAGTATGGGTGTGATGTGGTCATAGTAAGCTTATATGGCAGACCAGCACTATGTTGTATGTGATGAAATGGATAAAGTAGGATAAGGTTTTGCCTCCAAAGCAAACAGATGCAATGATATTAATCTATAGAGTGTGGCTGTTGGAGTAATTTCCCAAAGGGTAAGAAGGTATTATTACATTCATCTTGAGTGCACAGATACACAATACAATATGATGATGTACCATGACCAGAACACAGGTAAGACGCAGCTGCATAATTCAAAAACTTTTCTCACCCACTTTTTTCAATCTTATTTCCTCTATCTTACTTTATTCATAACTTTCTCCCTATTATAATGATTATTACATTACAAGTAAAGTGGGTTACGTAATCAGATGACTTTTTCCCCAAGTAATGAATAAAGCAGGGCATTATTAAAAAAATAAAATAAAATTCTAATCATGTCATTTATGCTTTCTGCTGGCTGCATGATAAATTAAGGGGGGGTACTTTACAATAAATAAATAATAAAATAAATACACCCTAATGCTCAAAATACTTTATTGGTTTGAGTAAGACAAACTTAAATTAAACAAATTAGTTCAGTTAAATTACCCATTATGAGTATTTAGAACTTTCTTTTTCTTTTAAATTCACAGCACTGACATATTTCATGTAAACTGAATTGTTTCATTGTTTTGAATCGTATGAACTAATTTCTTTTCACTTAGTCTAACTTAAGTTTACCTAAAACTGAGCTGGGATTTTATTTCCCAGCATGCTTTGCCCATGTCACTCGAAAGGGAGAGTAACTGTTAAAATTAATTGTTCTGTATTGTTTTTGTGCAAGATTAATGATAAGGAAGATTTAGTAGTGATTAATGTTTTGTTATGTTACCATCAGTGGTGCATGCTGCTTGGTTTGAAAGTAGGTAAGTTGCATGTTTTAAATTGCTGTACTCATTCAGTAAGTGTTATACCATGCTATTGTTAACATGTTAGCAAATTAGCAAGTTGGCATTTTCTGAATTAGTTTGTTATAGCTTGCAAAATATATACTTTGAGATAACCTGATCATTTTAAGTTAAATGTAAATTAGTGTACTCAAGATAAGAACAACAAAAATGTACAAAATAAAGATCTTAAACTTTGAGTTTCTTAACTTAAAAATTCTCATTCAACTTTTTTTGAGTTCTGACAACTTATTAGGGTTTACAGTGAAGTAAATATCTAATTTGATTAGCAAGAACTCAAAATAAAAAATAAAGTTGATTAACTAAATATTTATGTTAATTGCTTTCAAATTGTATGAGTTAGCTAACTCAATATTTCAAGTTTGGAGCAAGTAGCATGCATAAGTACTACAAACTCAAAACTTGATAGTTTTGCTTAAAATTGGGAACATTGTGTACGCCTGTTGTATTTAATCGCCTCAGTCTGAGGGCGTCTCAAGCAGGGATACGTCATGCCACTTCTGACCACAATGAATCACTGCTGAATGGATCGAAGTGCCAGAAATTGCTGACATTATGAAGCATGGCGTGCTCCTGGCGAGTAAATCTCGCAGAGCTTCAGAATAAATGACCAACCACAAATGACCAACCTACAGGAACAAACTCGCTCTCTCTCTTCCTCATTCTCAATCAAACAGTCAATCAATCATACACACATTTAGAAACACATCTGTTTCTAGATGAAACTATGCAGATGTTTTGCATCTCGCCTTATATTTAGCGGGTTTTGATGTTGCGCTGTGAGGGCTTCTGTTTACAAGCTTTGAGGGAGATTTTCATCATAACACAAACATGAAATATGGTGCACCCTTCTGAGAAGAAATTCATATACTAGCCTAACAGACGGCTGTATGTTGATAAAGGACACTTTTCTGAACATATGACTCTCCTAGCTCAAATATATGACCAATCAAGAATTTCAAAAGAGATATAAACCTCTGCACAACAATACAATGTGTTTATCTTTGGAGGAAAAGACAATGTGGGATATTACACACTAAATTTCCTTAAAAGTTGTTTAATCTAAACAACAGCAGCAGCAGCAACATCATCATTAGAAGATGGGTGCAGTTATCGTTAATAGTAGCAGTCTAACAAGTGACACTTTATTTGATCATTTTAACACAGCCTTCTTGTCATAAAACACACAAACCATTATGTAGGTTCCTAAATTCCTCTCTTTAATCTAAGGTTTCTAACTCACTGTAATAGAATGGTAATGAGCCTTCATTTTAAGATGAGGTAATGAGACAGCAACTTGTATTAAGCATGATGGACATAAAAGTCAATGCCTAATCATGTTATAAAATATGTTATATTACAGCAATTAAAGAAGCCTGTAGTTATCGCATCTTTTTGCCATGGATTCTATCATCATCATCGTTTGAGCTCTAAACTGACTGGAGGCAAAATCTTCAGTAACTGCTGACCTTAAAATTCAGAGTAATAGCTTTGTAATTGATAATGTCAAATGATCACACGATTCACGCTTTTTCTCCTCCCTCCAAACAACCATTTTGTGCATTCATTAGTGTGGAGTGCTTTCCAGACTTTCACAAGAATATCAAAGGTCACACTACATAATGTCAGCCAGAGTACATGAGCTGTACAGAGAGAAAGCCAGAGAGAGGGAGTGTTTTAGAAGTGCTGTGTGAAAGTCATTGGAGTGGAGTGAACTCGGGCAGGGCTGGGCTGGAACAGACTGTGGCTGATTGACTGTGATCTGCAGGCGATCTTTCATGTGCTTTGAAGGCAGGGGGAGGGGTCTCGCTACCTACTGACAGACGGTGCAAGGCCGGCTGAAATTGATAAGATGGGTTTCCCCTTTCTAGACGAGCAGCTTTCTCTCTCCTTTTCCATTTCTTCTCATTTATTTGCTCCACCTTCAACACATAGCCCCGTTTATCTCTTATCACAGACAAACTTTTTTTATATATATATATATATGCAGGCACTAATATGTGCACATACAGAAGTTTTGCATACATAAAAAAAATCATCTGGTCCTTGGCAGGTCTTAAAATTTGGAAAATAAAACCTCAGACGAACAACAACATGACATATCACATCGTGTCATTATTTATTTAACAAAAACTAGGCTAAAATGGAAAAGCCATAGGTGACAAACTGAGGATACCCTTAGTGTTTCCTTAGGAATTAAAAGGATAAGTAACGGTCAGGCACTGCTAATCAAATGTCTTTGATTAATGATCATCAGCAAGTGTGACCACCTCTATAAAAGCTGAAGTTCTGGCAGTTTGCTTGTCTGGAGCATTAAAGTGTGTGTTAACACAATGCCGAGAAGGAAAGACATCAACAATGGTCTTAGAGAAGCAATTGTTGCTGCCATCAGTCTGGGAAGGGTTACAAGGCCATTTCCAAACAATTTGAAGTCCAGATTATTTACAAGTGGAAGTTGCATCTGAACAAATCTCAAAACTTCTGGAACAATTTGTTTTGGACAGACGAGACCAGATTGGAGATTTTTGGCTATAATGCACAGCACCAAGTTTCACGAAAACTAAACACAGCATATCAGCACAAACACCTCATACCCAGTGCCGTAATTTTGTTTTAAAAAGTGGGTGGGACAGGAATGTGTTGTTGGTCAAGCTGGTGAAAGGGTGATAATTTTGGGCTTGTTTTGTAGCCATGGACCCATGGGCCCTGACATTCATTGAGTCGACCATGAACTCCTCTGTATACCAAAGTGTTAGAGTCAAATGTGATGCCATCTGTCCGACAGCTAAAAATTGGGTCATGCAACTGGACAATGATCTGAAGATTACTAGCAAATCTACACCAGAATGACTGAAAAAGAAAATAATAAAGGTTTTGCAATGGCCCAGTCAAGTCCAGATCTCCTCCCGACTGAAATACTGGGGCGAGAGCTGTGCATTAACAAATGCCCACAAACCTCAATGAACTGGAGCAACGTTGTAAAGAAGAATGGGCCAAAATTCCTCTAGAATGATGTGAGAGACTGATAAAGTCAAAAAGAAAATGATTACTTCAAGTTATTGCTGCTAAAAGTGGATCTATCTTTTTACTAAGTACTATAAATGTCTACAGATGTCTCTATTAAATGGATTTTTCTAAATTTCTGGAAATTAAATTAATAATTATAGTCATTCAACATTACAGTATAATTAAAAGCCATATTTTTTTAAACATTTGATGGCTTTAAAAAAAAAGAAGAAAAAAAAAGATGAATGCAACTTTTAATTTAAGTGAACTTTAAACAATCTCGTAAAATGTCTCATAAATAATAAATAATAAATGTGATATTTTTTGTCTCTGTCAAAATCAGATCTCTGTCTGATTGAGAGCTGTCAGTTCAATGTTTCCCCACTAATTTTATTTTGTGCATTATTTTATTTTCACAATAAGTTAAATGTTCTTTATTTTTTATTATTATTATTATTGTATATTTGTTTTTTAATAGTTTCTACTCATTTTAAGTTTTATTCAGTTAACCCTGAGATCTCTAGTTCCACTCAAAAAGTGCAGTAGTTTTAAAACTGCTAGGTTAAATTTCTAGCTCATCCACATTGTTGCAGCAGCTTTTATGTATCATTATTCATTTTTAGTGGCGTGCATATACCCTCGACAACACTGCTGCATATACTCTATATATTGCCTGGCACACCCTTGTGGATTTTTATCTCTTGTGTTTGATTAAATAAGAGGTAAGAATAGGAGAACAAGGCCCTGTGGAGAGCCAGGTGCACAATTATTAACCTCTCTGTCGGATGGATGTCTATTTCACCACAGGCTTGCTGTGAAGAGCCAGCCAAGGTGGACGTCCAGACGAAGAATGGGCCAGAAGGGGAGAAAGGAACATTATCCTTGTGGCAGTCTTCCCTCTCTCTCGCTCACACACACACACTCTCACACACACACACGTACGTGTATATGTGGTTTACGGGGACTCTCCATAGATGTAATGGTTTTTATACTGTACAAACTGTACATTCTATCCCCCTACACTACCCCTGCCCCTAAACCTACCATCACAGAAAACGGTCTGCATTTTTACATTTTTAATAAAACATTGTTTAGTATGTTTTTAAAGCTATTTTAAATATGAGGACTCATGAAATGTCCTCATATTTAATGTTCACGTCGTAATATCGGTGTAATACCCATGTCATTATACAAATTTGTGTCCTCAAATCATGAAAACAAGCACACACACACACACACACAAAGCAATACCTGACAAAATGTCCTTCATATTGTGACTTATACTGCTGTTCCTCTCATCTGTCAGGGTTTGTCAAAGTTAGAGAAGCTGGCATCAGATAGCATTAGATATGTGTCTAATTTAAATAAAGCATTTAACAATTCACTGGTATGGATTTGCTTTATTATGCCACAGATTTCATAAAATATGAATTCGGAGAGCACTTTCACTTTTTGTCTTCCTGAGCTGAGGAGTCAAAAGGTTCTGTTTGCCCTCTTCTTCACACTTCTTATCAACTTCCTAAACCAACTCTTCAGATGTCGCTATAATTACTCTTGTGGGCTACACATTGGAAAACCATGTCCCTTCACAAAAGTCTCTCAAACTAAACTTCTTGTGGCTTTTTAATTAGGCTATTAATATGCGGTTAGCTCATAAAGGCCATGCCAAAAGGTATAAATGACATAATTGAGCGAGCCACATACGTGAGTTCCGGCATGCAATTTTTTTTGTTGTTTTTTTTTTGATGTCTTATAATTGCTAATAAACATAAGAAGTAAATGAGATAAGAAAATGCAATGCATCCCCCATCCATCCGGCAAATAAATAAAAAATAATAAAAAATAAAAAATCTAATGCCACCCTGCAAATGAAATGGGAGAGAACCTAGGGAAATGCTGATTGTGATTGACACTGAAGGTGATTTAAACTGATTTCGTATAGACATGTTAAGAAAGAGGAAGTGTGTTATTGTGAAAATGCTGAGCCACATTTAATGAGAAGCTTCAATCTTCATACTGTGGCTCCTTCTGGATCTTCACAGCTCTAAGAAATAATTTCACAGAAGATGTTCGCTGTTGAATCCTGCTCAGACGCAGAGATATAGTATGTTCTCAGAGATAATATATCAATAAAACATATGACTCCGTGACCTTAAATTCAGAGATGGTAGTATGTTCTGTTTGCAGTCTGATAGACCCCAAGGCATTTTAACAGCTCAAAAACATACTAAATTCTACATTATGCTATAAAACATGAAAAAACAATTTTCATATGCAAAGAGTTGGTGGTGGCTTGGTTCTATTCATTGGTTTTTGATGGGATTTTGAGATGTAAGCACTGCACTCAAGACATTTTGATTTAAAAAAACATCCAATTTAAAAAACAATTAAAAAAATTAAACATACATGGTAGATCATGATTAGACTTAAACATTCATTTAAAAAATAATGTTCACAAATTAAACCTGTTATCAAGACTTTACTACGGCAAAAAAAGATCTTCAGACAAAATTTAAAGGGACAGGAAAAAAAACAGAGGAAATTGATCCCAAGTTAGTTGGCAACCACTCACCTATCATGATCGACAGTGAGCCCATTAGACAGGTTTCTTCAGTTTCTTCATACAAATATTGCATTTTGATAACCTTTATTGAATGGTGCAACAAAAAATTTACTTCTTCCAGAGGCTCAGGCTTGCCCAGAGGGTTAAGCTGATGTTTTATCATGACTTTATTAAATCCATCTTCCTGAATGGTATATCTGCTTGGTTTGGTAATCTGACAGTTACTCTCAGATCTCAGCAATACCATCAAGTGCACACAGCAATGAAGCAATGAAGTTGGTCTATGTTTAACAAAATTATTTTCAAACAGGCCAGGAAAATGACTCTGGACCCTTCTCATATATTACTTATCTGTTTCCTGAAACTGCATATGTCGCAAAATTGTCGTTCAACCACGCTGGTTTATGATGTCATGCAGGTAGAGCAGTAATAACTTCTTTTAATGAATCAAATTAATGCTAGATTTTTTTTATATAAAGTTCTCTCTTTTTTTCAGTTGTTTTGATTTTTTTACAGATTCAGTCTTGTTCTTAGAGCATGTATGCACATTCAGACTCTTCAAAAACTGCGCTATATCTCTTGACAAACTAAAAGGCGTAAATGTCATAGTATATATTTGAAATAAAAGATATGATTGTACTGGATGTCAGCTTGCTTATTTTGCTTAAGATAAGGATTTATTAAGTCCACATGTCATACAAACAAGAAGCTATACTTCTAACCACAGGTCGAGAGCTGTCGTTCCAACCACACAACTTTGTGATGCTGTTTGTGAATGTTCGGAACTATGGTTTCGGGAAACACCAGCTCATTGAACTACGCTGATAACGACGGAACTTGCGACCGCAGTTGGCAAACAAAACGCACCCCTGGTCAACATTTCCGCACCCCAAGGTCTAGAGACAACCGCTATAAGAATTATTTTGTTTCTTCTGCTACAAAACTATTGTGACTCTGTTGAATGTTATTGATGTGTTTATCTTGTTATGCAGCTTCATATGTATTGCCTAAAACAAATTTCATCACCACTGTCATTATTTTTACATGAGGACCCGAAACATAAAACGAAGTCGAGTCATTCTCACCAGAGCATTATGGTTCAAATCAGTGAAAACTAAAGTTCCAGATTTGGAAAGGACATTTTTAGCAGCTACCAGCTTCTGACCAATGAGAGTGTTGCTGACTGTGCCTGTCGCTGTCCGCAGGTGTGTGTGCTGTCGGGGTGTGGGCTGATGTATGGGAAGAGGCCTTGCTCAGGTGTGAGCTAATCGAGTGTCAAATGAGCCTGAGAGGAAGCTTGCGCTGAACGGTTCAACGATGCAGCTGTGGCCTCCTCCAAACTTGCACACAAGCACACACACAAATTCACTTTTCCGCACACTAGCACAATGGACAACAAAAGAGTGGAGCTGACAACATTCACCTGGATGCACACAGCAGTACCAGACTGTGTCACGACATGTGTAAGTAGGACGGTCCGTAAGCGTGAGCACTAGAAAATCTAAACAAACGGAAAATAAGATTTGCGGTGAAGCGAGTCACTTTCGGCTTCTTTAATTCAATTGAACGGCTCATTACATACACTTGAAGGAAGGCGCATTGTTTAAGGTCTCTTTTGCCGTCTCACGCTCTGCTTGCGCTTGGAAGGTCAGGGCAGGAGAAGGTTTCTTCACCGGTGTGGAAGGGCCATCTGTGTGCAACTGGTGATCCGACTGCAGACGGTCTCCTTGACCAGCCAAGGATGGTTGAGAAAGGACCGAGCAGAAACAAACTTTTTTTTCCCTCCTTCATTCTCTCCCTCTCCCTCTATTGTCAGTCTACTTCTTTCAGCTCTTTCTTCTTCATTTCGCTCCCCAGAGACCGAGGGACGTGCAGCAGCTGTGCCCCAGCGAAAAGGGAAAGATTTAAGAAAAGGACTGAAAAAACGGAAAGAAAAGGGGGATGGGAGATCGACCATGACCCATAAGTGTCACGCATCGAATGGTGCACCGCATTTCTTATTCCACACCTGTTTGTGTGGCCATTCGGGCATCAGCGCACAGGAGTTTGATACCTCTGTCACCCCCAGCTAATTGCGCCTCTTTCCTTCTTTTACTGTCTGCTCTCCACAGATTCACTTTTAATTAGCTGCCACGCTGGTGTGTCAGTGCAATGGGAAGATGTGCCTGACACACTCTCAGTCAGAAGAGGATGATCTGCATCATGTCATGAGAGACAAATACAGGAAGTCTGGAATCACGTATGTTCTGCTTCTCACAAATGATGCCAATGCTTGTTTTCTTAGTGATTATCCTCTAAGCATACATTTAAATAGCATCATGAAGAAATAAGCCATTTTCTACAACCTAGCAAGCTGCCTTCCTACATAGGAATCAAGGTCATGGAACACACTATATATACAGTATATATATATATATATATACTGTATATATGTCCATTTTTTGAGCAGCAGAAATTGTCAAAAGGTCTAGCCTAAATAGCAAAATTGGTCTTTTAACGGTCTTAACCATTTTAATCACAAATCACAGGTCAGGAAATTAGCAAGAATTGCACAAATACTGTAGATAAAGTAACTTACCCAGGTGAAAAATGTTGTACTTAATATACAAAAATTTCTTCTTTAGTACTTTAGTAGCAGATGTTCTTAAGATAATCTTAAGAACATCTAAGTGTACTCAACTGTGTTGAGACACCATGAAATATGAACTAAAATGTGCTTTTATAAAAGTGTATTTTTTTTGCACCTGGGCAGCAATAGCCTTCCCCAACTTGCAGACAGCTTTTTACAGGAAAAAGAGTCAGTGTTGTTCCATTCAGTGTTAATGGCTTCAAACAGTTCATGGGTAGTTGAAAAATGTCTCCCAATTTGTTTGTTTAATGTCAGGCCAAATATTCACTATAGGGTTCAACCAGGCCCAAACATGAGCCTGATGGACTTATCAAGCCACTTCTTGGTTATCTTTGCAATTTGGGCAGGAGCATTTGGATAGCAACTTTTCATCTGTGGAAAGCAAGCCATATTCTCCTGTACTCCAAGCATTAAATGACTTTCCACAGTGAAGTAGCTCACCAATACCAGCAGCTAAAAAGGCTCCCCACACAATGACACCTCTTCCTCCATGCTTCACTGTGATAGAGATGCATTTATTATTATATTTTTGACCAGATTTTCTCTCTGGATCATCACCATGAACTCATGTTTCATTGTGATTTATCACTCCACAAACAAGCTCCCAAATTCTGTCAAAGACTTTGTTCTGTCTTTGATTTTATCCTGAGACAGCAATGGCATTTAAAGTAGTGCATTTGCTTAAATTTTGCTAATTTCCTGACCAATTATTTGTGGTTAAAGGCTGATTTATACTTCTGCGTCGGACCTACGGCGGAGCCTCTGCGCCTGTTTTCATTTATACTTCTGCGTCGTTGTCCGCATCGACATGCATGCAGACCACTAGGAGGCAGCATGTGCAGTCATGTTGAGTATCAAGGCAAAAGCCAAAGAAGAAGCAGCTTGTCATGTACATTGTTAGAGAAGCGGCAGAGATGCGGCAAATAGGTAACAACTTTTGTTGCAGTTTGACAGCATGTGCCCCCTGAAACAGAATGTTTTTTCATTCATATGGAAGTTGAAAATGCTCGCTCTTCTCCGATTGCTCCGTGCCAGTTTTTTGACCTGAGGGAGGGGTTCTAGCAGACCAATCACAGCGCTTGCGGTCCGCGTAGAATTGACGCGTTGTTACATTTTTGAAGAGGTGCACGTCGGGCTACGTCATAGGCTACACATGGTACAAACAGCCTACACTCGACGCAGAAGTATAAATCAGCCTTACGACAATTAAAAGCTTAGTGTTTAGCCTTTTTAGGTTTGGTCCTTTTTTTTTTTTGCCCAGGAGCAAAAACACACTCCACATTTTATTTAATTAAATTTACATTACTCAAATAATTCTTCCTTCTGTACTGGAGAGAAAACTATTAGCACGTTGATCTGCCACTCGTGGGTCTTCCATGTATTACGTATGTAGGCTGGTAAGAGCTGTGTGTGTAAACCTCACTCCCCTGATCTCAAGAGGTGCTCTAGCAACTGAAGCTAGAGACTGTGGCCTTTAGCCTCTGTGTTAGAGCGCCCGACTCCCATGCTGGTGGACCTGGGTTTGAGTCCTGCTTAGAGCGGGCGTTTTGAACAGGAGGGGTTAAAGTGGTGCCGTGACCCGGATGGGAGTGAGGTTTAGAGGGGTGAGTGTATTGGACATAGGCTGGTAAGAGCTGTGCTTGTAAACCTCACTCCCCTGATCTCAAGAGGTGCTCTAGCGACTGACACTAGAGACTGCGGTCTTAAGCCTCCTTGTTAGAGCACCCGACTCCCATGCCGGTGGAACCGGGTTCCAGTTCCGCTTAGAGCGGGTGGTTCGAACAGGAGGGGTTACACATGCTGAGAACTCTGCTCTTGTTTTTTGCATAATTATGCTTTCAATAGTGACCAAACATATCTGTTTTGTTAATGTGCTATTTATATCTTTATAAAAGTAAATATTTTTCATCAGGTTAAATGTGACCCGTCACGGAAACCAGGGACACAAGTCGGCAGCACAACTATTGAGCTAACTGAGAAAGAAGCATTTTTTTTCAAAATTGGTGATTTTCGTTTTTTTGCAGAATCTGTTAGTTGAGATCACGAAGAAGCATCTCCGTGTTTTAGGTAGCAGTATTGGTTTATTTAAAAGCGTACATTTTGAGGTTGAAATCGGCTTGTTTTTCTGGGATTCTATCTCGCAGTAGGGGCGTGTCATTGTCTGTGTGTATTTCCATACTGGAATCGGATACGCCGGCTTTTGTTTCTTTTGTTATTGCCGCCGCCCTCCAAGGGAAGCGTGGCTACTTAGTATGCAGCGCTCTGGCCAGCTCTAGCTGATATCAAAATTTAATGAAGATGGACGCCGCAAAGAATATCGCAGACGAGCTGAACCGTGGCCGTTACACCGAAAATTTTTTGAAGTACAACATACGGCTGGATTCTTTAGCTGCGGAAAAAAAGCGTGGCAGGACATGCGAATTATTGGACATTTAGAGGCAAACAGACGCATAGTAGTGCAAACTTCGGAGATGGTTACATCCACAAAGAAGACCCCGACAAAGAGAAAGTGTGCCCGAACAACTTATTTCATTGGAGGCAACGAGATCTTTTCTGTTTCTTATTGGGTGAGTTTCCATAAACATCAAAGCTTGTCGTTTTGTGTTCATTCTATGAACACGTAGGCTACACGTTATCTCATGTGTCTTTTGTTATTAGCTAGCTCAGGACTGTCGTTTTATTTGTAATCGTTAGCATCGTATCACTTGCCAAAAACCCCCATTTCTATAATGGGATTTTAGATGGTAATGTTAGCATCTACTATTAATTTGAATAACGCTTCAACTGCTTGAATTGACTGGTGTGAATGACTTAGCTGATGTAAACCTTAGCCTACTATTCTTGAATTGAATGTGACGCTAATAATTTTAGCCAGTTACTATTTAATATTCTTAACAAGGATTTACTAATGTAATAGTAAATGCATCAGATTAAATTCCTACGTAAGTAAAAGTATAAAGTATCCGTAGCCGTAAAATGTGCGTTTAAGTAAAAGTATTTATTGAATAGTTTAATGTACAGGATTTTTTTAATCCTTTGACTCAAACCAGGTCTAACCACTAACTGAGCTCTAAACCAGGACTATACGGTTATCACAGAAAAGTCCTAATGTCAAAAAAGATAAATTACTGACATTTACAATGCACATTATCCTTTATTATTAATAATATGCGGTCCGATTTTTCCCGTTGCGTCTGTCGTTGCTATGCAACCATGCAGCTTTACAGGGGGTATGGCTTATCCAAATGAGATGTAAATGAGCCCTTTTGTCACTCCCAGCAGGAGAGAACAGGCGAGAACTGCAAAATTAGAGGTCATTTTCTGCCCTTTGAGCTTTTTTGAGTGCCTACCTTCAAATGGCCACAACCTCTCCAAATATTATCAGATTTCCCTGTGTTACACATCGTTGGAAAGCTTTGAGACTACACTTTCAGAATATGCAAATAACTCAAAATGCCCCAGAACCGACTTGTGTCCCTAATTTCCGTGACTGGTCACAAATATTGATTATTAATAACTCAAACACCTTTCGTTGTGTCTTTTAACCGTCTTGCACACACCAACATGCTTATATAGTTCTTTTTATTTGTGTTTATAGTTCTGAACTGAATCCTCCTCCAAAGTGCAAAGGATTGCGGGCAATATTAGTCTTTAGGGTGGGCACAGATCCACATTTTGAAAATCTACTGGAAATAGTAGACCATCCGAGGACTTTTAGCATACTTTTTTCAACATGCTATGCTTTGGGACACAGTATAGTGAGATATTGTGAGATACATGATATTTCAATCTTACATTATACTATTTAGGATGGGTAGTATGCACATTGAGGTACATACATATTTGAATGCACATTGAGGCACAAAAGTATTTTAAGAGGCAGCATAAATAAAGTCTACTACCATTTGGAAATGCATTTATGATGTCTCAAAATGCTGCCTCTGTAGGAAGCTCACTAGGTTTTGGAGCAAAGCAAGAGAGGCGGTAAGACAGCAGGCTTAAGCACGTACACGTCTTCACTCCTGACCTTCAAATCTCTTTGGTGTCATAAAACCTTGTTGCCATCGTGATTATGTACTCTGAGCGTTATGATGAGCTGTAGAAACAAGTTATGCATGGCTGCACCACAGGTGTCCCTGCATTGAAGGATGTTAGTTTTCCCCACACATTCTCTGAAGAGGACCCTCTCCATTCCCTGCAGTCACTTCACACACAAACACCCTGAATACTAATGCACAATGTTCCACTCCTGTTGATCCAAATCCGCATGTAGTTTATGAAAATCAATGCGTGCAACTGACCCCTGTCTGGCACTGATTGCTTGTAAGAGGTCTATTGGAATTATTATTGATGGCACCTTAGTAATTAAGCCGTAAGATGCACACCCAGGGTTTTATTTAGATGTCCTCGCACGTTGTCGTCTCAGAGGAGTTGGTTTTAGAGCTCTGACACTGATACATCCACAGTTCAATCAATGCATAACAAATTATAGTTTAGATACTGTAATTAGAAGTTTTCTCTGAGCTGCATCCTATTGAGTCTGCGTCGCTTGGTTTTTATTTTCCCCCATCTCTCTCCTACATTGCATACCATACAGCTTCAATTAAGAGTTCCTCTACTGGCAATTAGACAAGAGAGCCCTAAGTACAGGACAGAACATGTTTTAATAGAGTTTCCAATTAAGTGGTGTCAAACAACCATGTCACTGGAAAGCTCCAGTGATGGTGGTGGAGGTGGTGTGGGTACGGAAGTGAGAAACAGTGAAAGACAGAGGGATGGTGAGAGAAGGAGAGTGAACATAAAAGAGCATAGACAAGGTAATTGCAGTAGTGGCCCATACACGTCTCATCTGCAGAGGGATTTAGGGTGTACTTTCAATGGTGACAGTTCGCTAATGCTTTAACAGTCACTCAGCCTCGTGCCGTTATGCCACCAAAGCCAAGTGCTATGGGGTAATCGAACAAAATAAATGATGATCTAACTGCCCAAAGACTTCATGTCTCCATTGTTTCTGTTGTGCTATACCAAAAGAGCAGAGCAGCTATATAAAGAATGAAAGACAACATGACATCAAATCTGACCCTGTATTATTTGTTCACACAAGACTTTGAGCATTCAGAATTTCTTCAGACAGCTTAACGGTCATAATATGCCATTACACTCTGCGTCATTTTTTTAAACAACATGTAAAATATGCAATCTTCACCACTTTGCTGCGACACTACAATCATGCAGATTTAAATTTTACTTTCTTTTAATTCAGCTTAGAGCTAACACAATTTCGTTTCAATCTACTATTGGTCACATGTGATAGTATGAATTCGCAGGGCAGAGTTTGCCAAATTTGAACTTTGGAAAGCAGCTAAATTTGAGCTTGCATTTACTGTCTCCCACATTCGTATCCATATAAATGGAAGTCAATGAAATAAAAAGTGTAGTGTGACCACCCACTTACTGTGAATAAATCATCAATGCTCATTATTTACTGTTTTTTTTTTTTAAAGTACATTTTTTTCAAAATGTAAGACTTCTTCCTTTGCACTGACCCTTCTTCACAAATCAAGGGCAGAAAAACTTGATATAAACCAATAAAAATTTTTGACTAACACCCTCTATTCACAGCACAATCAAATCCTGATGTAAATTTTGCACTGAATATTTTGATTTACAGTTTTTTTTTTATTGCTTTGGCACAATTTTCACAAGCAATTTGTAAATTTTTTAAAACTCTTAATACTAACATCACAACAGATCATCAAAAGTGCACTTTTTTCAAACATGTCAGCATATTTTTAATTGTGTTAGTACAATACACAAAATCAAAGTATCCTTTTCACAATACAAATGTTGTGTTTTATAAATCTCTTACTCTCAAACTTTTGATTTGCATCTCTTGTCTTTCAGTTTAATACATTTGTCTATAAATCCAATTGAACTTAATGGTTAATCAGTGAATCAATTGGTATACCTATATATTTCTATTCATATTGATTCTATAGACATAGTTTCTTTAGAATATGTCTGTAATTTCCGATATGGATAACCAAATGTAATGAATTCTATTTACATAAATGATTTATCTTAGATGATAACCACTATGTTCAAAGTGTGTGTGTGAGTGTGTGTGCGTGCGTGCGTGTGTGCGTGTCTGTGTGTGTGTGAGAGTGAGAGTGAGAGAGAGACATGTGTTACATCAGATTGATCAGAGATGCATCAGAAAAAGGGAGAAAGATAGCATCAAATACAGCATTTTACATCACAGTACGCCATATAATACTGTAGAGACTGCCATATTACTGTAACTCACCCTTCAACTGAAAAGGTCAACTACAGTATTGATTGAGTGATATACAGTGAGGACATTTACTGTATCGGCAACATATTCTGTTCTAGCACAAAACCTCATGGCCATGTTATAACATCACCACACCTTTTGATAACACAATGGATAGATACTATTAACAATATGGATTCAATTACATAAGTTAGGTAATGTAAGTGTGTTTTCTAATGTGCCATCTGTAGCTTGTATTACTGTAATTAATTCAGCAACAAGGGTGATTTGAAACATGTGCATTGTTTGCTATTGAATGAACTGACTGTTTAAAGTACTAAACTGAAAGAAGGTCATATTGTTGTGTTTCGGTGATTAAACCAAATGTTTTCATTACACATCACAATGATCTCGTGTTTTGAAACAATGATACAGTACAATGAAAATATGTACAACTAGAATGAAAGCATGAGATCAGGTTTTGAAAGAATGACTAGCTGTTACAAGTGTGATCAGTTTGGAGTTTTGCACGAAGAGTTTTAAAAATGTACACCTTGCTTGTAAAAATAGTACCAAAGCGAATTAAAAAAAAGTGCTTAGAAATGTGTCACATGTTATACATGTGACACACATATTATATGTATATATTATTTTTGAAAACATATGTTTCTAATAAATATAACTAGATAATAAATTTTGTATGTAATTTACGTCGTAGAACAAAACATCAAAGTATCGTCAAATTAAGTTCACCACAGGCTGTATTTTACTCATAAATTGAAAAAAAATACAAATAATTTGTCTTCCAGGTTCTGACGTCATCCCTGCATTGCTCTATAAGTTGTAAGTAAGTTATAATGCAAATACTGTATTTAGCTTTATTCTAAACTAAAATGATCATTTGTTTCCCTTACATGCACATTTAACAGTTGTATTTTACAATGAATTCTCCCCAAAAAAAACAAACAAAAAAAAATGCCGTCAGATCATAAATGTTTTTCTTATAGTAAAACAGTGGCTAAAAGAGTAATACTGCAAAAACAGTTCTTAAAAAGTATATTTGTATTATTTTTACACTCTCAAACATTTAACGTTCAGAACTTTTTAAGAGTCTACTGGAAAACACCTATAGATAAAAGACAAATGTACTCAGAAATGTCACATGATGGAAAATTCAGTTGTAAGTGTCATGTTATCTTTAAACATAGTATCATGTTATCCTACGGATGTCCAAGAGACAACGGAACAAGTTAATGAAGTGGAAAGTGTTAAGTCTCTTGATTGACAAGGATTCAAACAGCTCAATATCGGGTGCTAAATGTTGAAAGAACTGCAATAATGTATATCAACAAGAGCTCTATAGCTCAAAATCTTCATGGAAAATGAACATGTTTCAGACTGACAGTTATTCATTTGTGCCATGCCTGATTTGAGGCCCACCTCCAACAGACATTACCTGGGTGGGCTCAGTAACACCACACCCTTTCTAGCGAGAAACTTGTCTGTTTTTCAATGTGGGGCCCTGATTGCAGTGGCAAACAGCATTTTTATACCGCAGCCTAGTGGATCTATTTAATACACTTGGCTGACTTTGATAAAGCATTGCACAGAAAAGCCTGGCTCGCTACCCAGCTTTCTTCCCCCAGTTAAATTCATGATATGCCTATTCAGCAGAATTACAGCTGTGCTTTCAGGGTGAGAGAGACAGGAACACAGGCAGTGAGAGAGAGAGAGAGAGAGAGAGGGGGAGAAGATACAGAGAGAGAGAGCCTTCGGCATAGTTCTCAGAATGTGACTTTAATGGTGTTGCAGCATGGTAAAATAAGAACCGGCCTCTTTTCCTCATGTTTGCGGAATGCATTGCTCTGTAGCAACGAATGGCAAATCACAACACAGAACGGTGTAACATCATGTTTAAACAGACAATTTTATTGATTTATAGATCTCATACTGGGTCTTGTGCACAGGGATGCTGGATAAAGAATTAAAGGTGCAATATGTAAGAATTTTGCAGTAAAATATCCAAAAACCACTAGACCAGTGTTATATATTTTGTTCACTTGAGTACAATATCCCAAATGTTTACAACTATTTGTAAATCGTGAGAAAATTGTAATTTTAACCAAGGCTCCGGGACGTGTGAGGAGTCGCCTGTCAATTGCGGAAGCAGCGCCGGCGACTGTGGCATAATAAAAGTTCCGCTGCTCGCGTCGTGTGTTGCGCAATCGCTCCAGCGGCCTCGTTCAGCTCCCACAACACTCGGTCCTGCTCTGCTTCATACTACAGTAACATTAATAATCGCATCCATGAACATGATTTCTTCACGAGTCCTATCCCTATTGTTTTCCACGGGCCGTTGAGGTGGAGACCACATGTCCCAAGATTCCGCGCTCAAACTTGGCGTCATCGTTTTGAATAGGCCTCTAGCGACCTCTAGAGGGGAGAAAATATTACACATTGCACCTCTAATAAGTACCGTAATAAGAACAAATGAACATCATCTGCTTAACTGAAAGTGAACAAATCATTTATAAATCTCAAAGTGTCCTTAGGCTGGATGGCCAACTTAAAAATACATAGATAAAACCAAACATATCATAATCTGTATGAAATAACCATGTGCATCATTTGACAGTAACAATGAGTAAGCATCTGGCAAGCCCCCTTCTCTGACTTTATATGATAAAATTAGTAAATTAGAAATACACAACTTGAGCTTATTAGCATTTGCAGGTATGCATATGTGCATATTTTTTGGATTTGTTCATATTTTTTAAGGGCACTGATGTGCAATGGTAATGTATGGGTAGCTTCTGAAGCATAAACTAGTTTACTTACATACAGTTTTAGAGCTGCATAAATCTTCACGAATGTTGTCCTAATTCTAAAGACTGGTCTGAGATGGATTTTGCCAGAACCTTTGTGAGAGGACTGATGTTCAATGCTCACACAAAATAATTCCAAAACGTTTATCCATATAAATTGGACCATTTGTCCATTTTAATGGCATATATCTAAATGAGACTTTTAAGTCATTTGCAGTTTTTGTATAGTGGAATTATCGTTGAGGCCCAATAAGTATGAAATAAGTTATAGACAGTGTCAGTGTTATGGTGTAATATTAACATCTGTTTCACTCATTTATGCTTGTGAGATCTCACAAGATTCTGGCATTTCTTTATATCTTTAGATATCACACAGAACAGAATGAAATGCTTATAAAGTCAACATAAATTGTGTTAAAGAAGTACAATAAGTAAATGTAATTGCATTAATTTATTTTATAAATGCCATAAAGTAAATTCCATAAATTCAATATTATTTAACATGAACAAAGGATTCTTAAGGACAGTCTCTACGTTTTTTTTTTATTTTTTTTATGCACAACATGATTTCCTTTATTTGATGAAAAATACAGTAAAAACAGTAATATTGTGAAATATTATTACAATTTAAATGACGCTTTTTTACGATAGCAAAGCTGAATTTTCAGCATCATTACTCCAGTCTTCAGTGTCACATGATCCTTCAGAAATCATTCTAATATGCTGATTTGGTGCTCAAGAAACATTTATTATCATTTTCAATGTTGAAATAGTTGTGCTATTATTTATCAAGCGCAGAGTTAGTTCTGGGAGGTCACGTAAGTCCAGCTCGCACTCAGCTGATCCATGTCTACCTATAGGAATATGATCACAGCATCCCTATATATCAGTTCTATTCAGTATTAGCAGCAGCTTTATCGTGCTGCTCAGGAGCTAATTACTCTACTCCATTCCCAGGCCTTTTGATATTACTCTTCGAATCAGACTCATTTTCTTGAATTATGTTGTTATATTAAATTACTGTCATTGAAAACATTAATGATATCTGCATACCTTTATGTTGGTTCTGTTCTGTTTACGGGGGGTTATAGCGGGGTTATAGCTCCTCTCCCTGCTCTTATCCCTGTTTGGCTGCATGGATGGGCAGGGTGTTCTTGCCCAGAACAGAACCATACCACCAATCCAAACTGTATGCTAATTGTCAATCATCTTTTCCTGATCCTGATTGAAAATATGTTGTGGAAACAGTGGTACATTATTTATAGAATAATCTGACGAATTATGAATTGTTACCTTCTGGTAGATGTTATAGAATCCCACCATGTAATTTGTACAGGTATAAGTACTCATTTGTATCTGTTTCAATCAAATTGCTAAATGATAACTGATTAACCAACCCGATCTCACTGCAATTTGTATGTATTTTACAAGGTGGCTAATTTGTACAAATTTGTACGACCTCACTCGTACGAATTAGTATATTTTTGTGCTAAATTGTACTTATTTTACGAGTTGCCAAATTCATATGAATTCGTACGAATTACCTATCCCTAACCCCGCCCCTAAACCTACCCGTCACTGGGGTTTAGACAAATCGTATGAATTCGTACGAGTGAGATTGTACGAATTTGTACAAATTAACAACCTCGTAAAATAAGTAAGAATTGGTTGTGAGATAAAGTTGTGTTAATTGATACTGTGTGTGTGTTTTAGATTGTGTTGTATTTACGCATGATTGTGAATTAACAGGTGAATTAGAAATTATGTATATCGAGTCCAACAGTTGTGTATATACAAATATCTAGAAGCAGACCACACATTGATATTGTCCATTTTAGTTTCCATCCCGAAAAAAGTGCTAAAACTGCTAGAACTTCACTTGACCTAATACTAATGATGCATCAGTTTCAGTTGGTTATTCTATCTCACGGACATCTGCTCCATACTTACAACAACATGACTACTGTGAAAAAGTGCATTAGGATGCCAGTCTACAAAACTGTCTACAAAACACCATATTGAATAAGCATGGTAGAGTAAATTGGCCAGTCTGTCTTTGCACAACTTGTAAACCATATTTAGAAATGATTAATTATCTTTAATAGTTGTGTGATCTGTAAAAATCTGAGCTTAAGGTACATACAGTATATGGGGTTGGACAGTTATGCCAGAATTCTAAATAAATCAAGTTCTATTAAATCTATAAGATCTTATAATCACTATTGCAAAAACAAAAGATAAAATAGGGGCATACAAAAATAGCTGCATACAAAGCATAGGTATACAGCAGATAAAAGAGAGACACTTATTCATTCTGTTACTGCCGTTACAAATATTTATCTTTTGATTAGCTCAGGGACCATTTCATCTATACTCCATTTTTAGGAATAGACTTTGTTTGAAATATGTATGCATGGCTCTTTTCAATGTACTCAGGTTGGCATCACTGTGTATGTGCACATTTGTTTGTTTGCACATGCACATGTACTTTCACATCCCATCCAGGGAAGAGGATGTACTATACGCTCTGTCTCAGGTGTTCGTGCTGTATATAGCACAGTGAACAGGTTAAATTGGGTCATCAGTGTGATGAGCAGGTTTGTGTGCTCATAGAATTTCAGTTTTGCTTAGTTGGTTAAACTAAGAACAAAATGACATATAAGTGATTAAAATCTGTTCCACGTGATTAATAAGCTGTCCCATGCCACATAAATAAATGAACATACATTCATTAGTATTATCCAGTACATTTTGAAAACTGCAAAGTGCTGATTTGTGATACATCTCTTGGTTTCTGCATCATGTCTGCTTTTACATAAGGAATAAGACCTCCATTTAATGCCCGCAGGGAAACATACTTTTTGTACAAGGTTATTTATTCATCCCAAAACTTTTCCACAGTAACCTATAAGTCCTATAAACTATGTACAGCAGTGAAACGGGTTAGTAGGAAAGAAAAAAACAAGTTGTTGTGTTCATGACTGAATTGTGTTATGGACATCTGTTTTGAAAAGGAAGTTTTAGCTGTTGTATTATGACATAATGTGTGTGGAGAACAGAAGAAACGAGATGGATGAAGATTGCTACTCCTGTCTCGTGTGCTTTATTGCTGTTTAATAACCACAAAAGTTTTAACTGAGCAAAGAAACTTTTCATGCAGTTTGGAAGGTAATCACATTACTTTTTTCAAGTAACTAGTAAAGTAATGCATTACTTTTAAATTTACAACAAAATGAATGTGTGAATTTGCATTTCCTTCAGCCTAAGGCTAATTAATTTCACTTTTGGTGTGAAAGGGACTTAACATTTGGCAAAAAAAAAAAAAAAGTTATTATTATTAAACAAACAAGCAAGCCCAGCCAAGGTGAGAAAAAGTTAACCAAAAGTAACAACGCATTACTTTCCATGAAAAGTAACTAATTACTGCAATTAGGGAGTAACAGAATATTGTAAAGCATTACTTTTTAAAGTAGCTTTCCCCAACACTGTTAATCTTGAAGTCTACCACTCAGCTCGCCTTTTGCTTTGCACCATGCAGTGATTTTAACTAATATATTTGCCACACAGCAAGATCTTCATTTGCGTCACTCCGAAACCCCTTGACATTTGTAATGATTTCTCTCACTTTCTCCACTAACCTACATTCGAAAATTAAAAACCTATAATTATCTTCAATTAACGAGTTGAGAGTAATCAGTGATTAAGGGAATAAAGTGAAGGGGAGGGGGACTATTTTCATTATAATTTCGCTCTCCTTTTCTTAACTTTCACCTTTTATCTTAGCTGGTGTCGGTATGGTACAACATTTTTAATTAACCTTGTAAGTGCGTGTTTGAGTGTTTCCTCTCTCTGGTGGCCAGAGCTGTCTGTAAACCTCATTACAAAACTGGTACTCTTCTGTGGTATGATGGGACCAGTGACAGTTGTGTCCACTGAGCATTCATTACATCGCCGCTGGGTGACCAGGAATCGACTATGCCAGCTTGAAGTAGAACGAGCTGAGCAGCAGTGTAGCAAGAAGTTCCTCTGCTTTTGAAAGAGGGTGTGCTGGGATGCATACAGGTTAAAGAAATCTCTAAATATTATCTCTACTGCTTATAAGAACACTGTAAAAAAAAAAAAAAAAAAGTGTTCAGGGAAAATGGAAAAAGTAAATATTTTACAAAACTTTTGACATAAATGTTCTATGCAAACTGTTCTCTTTAGTTTTTGATATGTTCAATATTATGTGATTCATCTTATTTATTTACTTTTTTCAAGAAACACTACACTACCATTCAAAGGTTTATGGTCAGTACGATTTTTTAATGTTTTTAATGAAGTTTCTTATGGTCACTAAGGCTGCATTAATTTGCTCAAAATACAGTAATATTGTGAAATATTACATTTTAAACTTTTTTTCTGTTCGAATACCATTCTTATTATTTCTATTTTTATTATTATTATCAAAGCTGAATGTGTTAACTGTAATTTTAGATCAATTTAATGCATCCTTGCTGAATAAAAGTATTAATAAAATATTAAAAAACATTTTGAACAGTAGTGTATAAGGCATGTAATAGTAAAAATACTTCTTGACAACATCACATTAAAAAAATAAATAAACAAATAAAAAACACACTTAAATGCCCTAAAATACCACACAGAGACCTCAACATGTGGTGTGCGAAACACAAAAAGAGAAACATTTGACAACACATACATAAGAAGAGGAACAAAAACATTCTGAAATCACTTGACAAGTATAAGTGATAAAACAAAAAGTACTAAAAAAGGCAAATGTACAAAAAACAAGCCAAACATAGTAAGTAATCATGCCCCAGTGAGTGTTGGGAAGGCAGTGCATGAGACTGTGATTTACTAACAAACAAACAAACAAACAAACAAGCAAATAAATAAATTTTATAGTAACATTAAATAATAAAAATAATACACACAAAGTTTATTGTAAATACAAATCTCCACTGAGAGGCATGGCTTCCTGAAAGCTGCAAAAATGTCTGAATAGATTACAATAATCAAGTACTTTTTTTTATTATTATTGTTTCAGCATTTTACATATTCAAAAATCATTTTACAGCAAAGAAAAGCAGTATGTACCGTATGAAGAAACTATCTAAACACAGACTCTTTTTCAATACAAAGCACAGCGTGTGATACAGGAGCCGTTCTTCTGCAGGTTCTCCATGTGTGCTGAGGATTAGTGGAGGCTGGAAAGGTCATGCACCCTTCCTGGCATTTCTGAGTCAGCCCCGATCCAGTAAACTCAGATGCAATAACCTCCAGTGTTAAATGTTCAGCCTCAAAGTCTACAAAGAAAATCCCCCCACCACCACTACCCCCACAAAGTGCCCACTGGAGTGTAATATTGTGACAATATCAGACCAGTTTCTCAAATGCCGACCAACGATGTTGTAGCAAGATAACTGACTTCCATTTGAGTGCACAAACTTCTTACAGACTCCCTCCTTTGCAATCTACCCGAGCCTTGTCAGATTTATTTAGCGTTATTGACAAACAATATTTGTATGGAGCAATGCCTTCAGTGCAGGAAAAAAACGATGCATTTATTATTAAGCATGCAACTGTTTAAGTAATGACCATAAATGGTCTTGAATGAATGTTATATTGACTAGAGGGCTTTCAAAATTGCATTTGGCTCGTGACAAAAAAGACTTTAATCCATGTATTTTTTGTTAATATTAATTCACAAGCTCAAAGCAAAGAACTGAGTTCATGTGATTCTGACATGAAAGCACAAACCAGACACTTTGCTCTAAAGAGTCAAAGAAAAAAGATACGATAATCAACAGTACAAAAATAAAATGACAAAATATTAGATTGAATACTATTTTTTAAGTGACAAAAAAAGTTATATACTTTCCTAAATTGTAAAACTGTCGAAAATATGTAAACAAATAATGGAAAATTAAGGATTATTATTATTATTAGCCTTATTCCACCACACACCACTTTCCCACCATCGGGCCGAACGGTTCCAAGAATGGTAAGGAACGGTTCCGGTTATATTTCCACTTGAGTCTATATAGCACGTTCTCGGCCCAGAATTCTCAGCACGGTTGGCTAACCTGCTGGTAGAATGTGTGTAGTGACGTCACCACTCAGGATTGGTCACTTGTCTGTTGCCTGGCTGCCAGTTTCTCTGTAACTTGCTAAGCGTGCTATTTGAGCGGCCTAAACACAAATTAATATTAAACTTACAAGAAATATCCGATCATCCTCCATAACGCGGTTGCTATTTACATCTCATATCATCTGTAAACTCTTGCGTTACCAAAGCAACAACTGACTCATCTGCATTACATTCCAAAGAGCTGTTATCAGCCCCACAGTGGAAAATGATTGGAATGTTGGAATAGTTAAGCAAAGAACGGTTTGCCCTGATAGTGGAAAAAGCGGCTAAGGATACAAAGATAAGTTTGAAATTCTAGCTGTGTGATCACTGCACATTCAAAAAACCATGGTGTGTGTTGTGTTCAGCATAAGGGTTGTTGAAAAGAACAACTGATCGCATGAACATGCAAGAAATCCTGGTTTGGTAATGCAGGTGAGTGATTCTAGATCAGTGCTGTGCACAGACCTCCGCTAGGGCAGGGGTAAAAGTGCATTCCGTGGGGGATACCACCGCAATACGACCGAATGGCCGCTTTACTAGTAGTTATTAAAGGGGCAGGGGCAGATTGATGCTGTATTCTCAGACCTCACTTCTAGCATGACCAAATTTTAGTCTCTGTCATTATTTGAGAATGTTGACTCTAATCACTTTCTGCAGCAATATCATTGCTGTAGAATTTCAGATCTAATATTAATTGTAATTTGGTCATATTCCGATCATGCATGAGTCATATTAAAATGTGATTATCATAGCATGGTTAAGCCATATTTTGTTTACAAGAAATCAAAATAAGACAGTGCTGTGCCTTTAATAAAGTAATTAAAATTCTAGGTTATGTAAACACCTAATTTAGAATGTCTTTTAGAATGTTTACTTATTGTAATAATTACTTATATTTGTGCCCATCCAAAAGAAAGTAATTATTTTCAAAAAGGTACACTATGTAACGTGACAGAGCTCGTAATAAAACAAGAATCAACATTGGCTTGGCTTTTCAGAGATAGCGGGAGGGATTTGAAATGTTATAAATTGTCATTTGTAGCTCTCTAACAGAGTTTTATCTATTGTGAAGGGTTATATTCATCCACAGAGTCATACAGAGATGAAGCACAACCAAAACAATTTCTTCTGCAAAACACATTTTTTTTTAACTGCTAGAGGGCCAAAAATCACATGTATCTTGAAATTTAGGCAATTGTGAAACATCAAGTAGTAGATTAAAAACATCTGAAAGCTGAATAAATAACCTATAAATAAATAAAATAGTCCTAAGCAACTCATATCCACTCACAATAATTTTTTTTTTGTATATATTTACGGTAGGAAATGTACAAAATATCTTCATGGAACATGATTTTTACTTAATATCCTAATGATTATATTTACGGTAGGAAATGTACAAAATATCTTCATGGAACATGATTTTTACTTAATATCCTAATGATTTTTGGCATAAAAGAAAAATCGATAATTTGGACCCATACAATGTATTGTCGGCTATTGCTACAAATATACTTGTGTGATTTATGACTGGTTTTGTGGTGCAGGGTCACATTTCTACAAGCGAATATAAGGGAAAGAAGGTGCATTTTTTGGTTTATTTTAGAAAAATGCTCGCTATTACATGTACAGTATAAAAATATTCCAATAGGTTTTGGGGAAAACAAAACAAAACAAAAAAACAGCTTAACAAGAAAATTGACCTCACTCAGTAAATGTGCATTAAATATTTCTTTGAGTAGGATCTTTAGGAAGAAAAAAGTAGCATGAATATGGCTGGATATCCATTGGAAAGCCAGTTTCACAATTTTCACTATAACCACTATATTACAAGAGGGTGCTACTTAAGATGTATAATGTATATCTATATATTATATATATAAACTACCCCCAACCCAGCCGTATCTCTCTTTTACATTTAAAGGGAAAGTTTACTCCATGTGTGCCTGGCACAAAGTCCCTGGTTATGCAAGAAAATATGAATCATTCATGCTTTCAGCCCGAGAGCTATAGCTCTGAGAACAGGGGCAGTGACATCAGTAATGAACCCAGCCACAATGACACATTCACATAGCCACATCCATTGCGATCTTAAAATTACCACTATTTCATGTGTTTGCATGCATGTTTGAAACTAAAGTTCAGTCATGATATTTAGCAAAATGACAATGCGATTGATTCCAGAGGATACATATGTGAATGTCATTGCATTAAATTATAAAATAATATACTAAATGGCATTTATTTTCAAAGCATTTGGGCAAATACTGTATGCTACTGTAACATCTTAATCATAAAAGCTAGTAAATGGACATGCTATGTCAGAAAACTGGGGGCAGGCAACATGTTTGAGAGAGATCCAAAGATGTCCATGCATAAACAAGAACCTGTTATCAGGACTGTGAAACAGAGAGATAGTAGGAAAAAGACATGAAGCTTCTGGGAGCGAATGCTGCAGGCAATGCCTGCAGGGCAAGAGGTTTGAAGACAGCAAGTTAGTCTCCTAGAAACAAACTCATACAAACACATGCACATGCACGTACACAAACACACAATACACACACACACATACTCAAAGGCACAGCATTCCCACATGAATTGAACATATTTAAGCAGCTTGTATAAAAGACACTGAGTAATAATGTATACACACACATGCTCTTCAACTTTTTGGAGTCTCAGATCTCCATTTTACCACAATGAATAATGAAGCGTGCAGCTAAAATGTAGCAATTAGCTCAGTCGATTTGCACCAAACATCTGCGACAGACACGCTCTCCTCGGATATAAAACGCAGCTTTTAGAGACTTTTACACTTCATGAAAATCCAATGCATCACCGTGAGCACACTAAGGGGCAAACACTCACAGTCAGCAGCACAGTGGAGTGAGCGCTTCTTCTGGAGAGAGAACATGCATATGAGCGTGCATTTAATCTTTATAGCAATTGGCCAAAGCTCCACCTCTGCCTGTTTTCTGATGAACACTCACTTATTGTTTGAAATTTGTCTACGAGCTGAAAAAGATGCCATCTTGCATATTTTCATATATTTATTTCTTTATTTATGTTTGCTGTTGGAAATAGCCTCGCTGCTTAACGATAGCTCAGCATAATTGCGCTGATAATGAACTTGTTTAGTGGACTGTTATAGAGAGTATTTGCAAAATATTGCATATGGAAAATGATAGCATTAAAAAGCAGTTCCGGACTCTGAGCGCAAACCATGAATCACGTAGAGCTGAGTTGACAGGCACAGCAGCTTGTGCGCATATAAAGACGTTTTTAAACAACAAAAAGGATCACTTTTGTGTACTCTGAACTTCTAAACTAGGAAGAATGATTGTTGAGTGTTTGTAAGCGTTGTCAGCATATCATGTGATGTATAATGCATCCTACTTCCTGTGCCCAATAATGCAAGTCTTTAAAATGTTGTGACTCAGGCATGTATGTCAAAGCCAGGGTCAAATGATCAGTGTTAGTACTGCCTCAAAACAGCTTTTGAATGTAACTTCCAATAAATAAATACACAAATCATTTTATGTTTATTAATTTGAATAATTATTGTAGGTAAAAAGTGTTGCAACAGAAATCACCTAGTGTTTAAATTTGGTCAGTGTGATCGATTCACACCTTCACTCATTTCAATAAAAAACTACTTTGTAAAAATCTTCATTTTATATATGTATAGAAACATTTGGGCTGGACAGTATGTTATGTAAATTGTATTGACAATTAGAATTTTCTAAAATGAATACCCATGTTATTTTAAAAATATCTCCATAAGTAAATGTAAAAAAAAATCATTCAAAAGCAAGTCATGACAATAAGCAGAAAGAACAGTATTATTATAATATTGCTGTAATGCTTAAATCCACAGAAGACAAAGATAATAATCCAAGTTTTATTAAATAACTACTAACAAGAAAGCCAACATGTGAGAGAGTGTATCAAACACAAACAATACCAGACTACTGAACAGAACAAAGGGAGGAACTTAAATACACAGTGATGATTAACTAAAAGACGAACAGCTGTGATGATTAGTGTTAGTGTCCATGGTGACTGATGAGTGGCGGGAAACTAGAAAAGGGAACTTTAACTAACTGAACATAACTGTGACAATTGTCAGTGGTATTTACTTAAACATACAAATTTAACCATTAAAAAAAAAAAAATAAAAATAACAGGCCATCTAGCATCAAAACTATTGCAAAAACAAAAGGATAAAAAAGAGAGAAAACAGGTAGATGATTTTCTGCTGGAGCAGCATGAGCCAAAGCACCACTAAATCCTTTGCCTAATGGAAGCCAGAGATGCTGAAATCACTCCTTTAAAATGCCTTGTGTGTTTATTTGAAACATTTGTCATGATTGCAAATTATGTACACGCACAACTCGAATGTCAACAGCAAAACAAATAAAATAAATGTTGGTAGAACCAGTTATAAGTTTAGTGAAATGTGCTGTGTGTGACACACCTGTCAGATCTTAAGGGTCATGACCACAACACCTAATTTCTACTAGGTTACTATAATCCTCGCCACTCCATTAAATTCTGTTCTATCCTAATCCTATCCCCTTCATCAAGGGGATGTGTTTTTATTGCGTTTGTGTGCGTGTGTGTGTGTGTGTGTTCTTGTTTATATTACATCGTTGGGACCAAATGTCCCCACGATGTAATAAAAACCTGAGATCACCTACATCGTGGGGACCAGCCAGCGGTCCCCACGAGGGAAATGGATTAATAAACATACTAAATGATGTTTTTTTGAAAATGTAAAAATGCAGAATGTTTCCTGTGATGGTTAGGTTTAGGGATAGGGGTAGTGTAGAGCAGTAATTCTTAAAGTGTGGTCCGCGGACCACTAGTGGTCCGCCATCGCCCCCTAGTGGTCCGCGAAAAGATGACCTAAACTAGGCAAGTGTTTATAAAATCGTCACCACCTCAGTTTTAAACTAATGGCTCTTTGGAATGGCATTAAGTGGGNTGTGTGTGTGTGTGTGTGTGTGTGTGTGTGTGTGTGTGTGTGACATATCAGGACACAAATTTGTATAATGACATGGGTATGACATAGGTATTACAAGGAGAGGGTGACTTATGAGGACATTACCCCATGTCCTGCTTTGAGAAAGTAAAAATGAGCACAGTTTCCTGTGATGGGTAGGTTTAGGTGTAGGGTTGGTGTAGGGCAATAGAAAATACGGTTTGTACAGTATAAAAACCATTACGCCTATGGAATGTCCCCACAATTCACAAAAACAAACGTGTGTGTGTGTGTGTGAGAGAGACTGAGACAGATTGAAAGGAGGAGCCACGTTAAAAGAAGTGTTTATGTGTTTGTTTGTTTGTTTTAGCAAGGACTAAGATCCACCGCTATCCTTCTGCTATCTGACTGAAGCTGCAGCTCTGAACTCTGGACTGAGTATAATCATCATAATCCCTACTGTCTACATGATATTTTTTGTTTATCAGACAGACAAACAAACAGACAAATAAATATATAAATACAGTTCCCTTTTATCTGATAACATCTTTCATTGCTATGACATTTTAACCATGTGCGTTTGGGTCAATGTTGCAAAACAGGCAAAAAAACAAAACAAAAAAAATGCTATTTGTACAGACATTGACTTGAATCTCATTTGTGATGAACATGCCATGTTTTCAATTTCTGAATAAAAAAGCTTAAATTCATAAAAGCGTATAATTTATTAATTTTCTTTTTTTGGTCTGGACCAAAAGAACAAACAGAACTGAACTACAAGTGCGAACACATCCTAATTGTCTACCGCTTGTGAACTGTTTGTGTCGTAGGGTCCTCACTTGGTTCGACTGCCTGGTCCGAAACAGAGTTTGACTGATCCCCCCCCTCCCCTGCCCCCGCTGGACTGTGTTCATATTATATTATTTATTTCTGAACCACGGTACGCTTGCGTTATCAAAGCAGCAGCTATTTATCCCTGTTGCTTAGTAACGACGACGCAGGAGAAAGCAGCAAAATGCGTTGCTCACTTCACATTTATATTTTGGTTTTTTAACCTTTCTTTTTTTTTTTTTTTNGTGTCAGCACACAACGGCACTTGCGTCTATTTACCCACAAGTGTACTGCAAATGTTCTTAAAAAAACAAAAAAAAAACACGGGAACGCTAGTCAGGGAGGTGAGTGAGAACACACACGTGAATTAAGATGTAAGGAAAATGTTAAAGGGTTAGTTCGCCCAGAAATGAAAATTCTGTCATTAATTACTCACCCTCATATCATATCGTTCCAAACCTGTATGATTTTCATTCATCTTCAGAACACAAATGAAGATATTTTGATGAAGAGCTTTCTGTCATTCCATAGCTACGCGACACTTCAAAAAGTTCTTAAAGAGATCGTAAAACTAACCATATGAATTGAGTTGTTTAGTCCAAATTATCTGAAGAGACTCTTAATAGGATGAAAATATTTAATTTAGGCTTTTATTCACATATAAACATTGATCAGTGAACATAACAGAAGCTCAAACGTGCTGTGTAACACACAAGAATGAACCTCATTAGTTCTCGCATGCGTCAAGCTTTCATTTACCTCATCTGATGTGTGAGTTTCTGAATGTTTATATGTGAATATAAGCCTAAATTCAATCTGTTCATCATATAAAGTGATCGCGTCTCTTCAGAAATTTGGACCAAACAACACAATTCATGTGGTTTGGTTTTGCGATCTCCTTATGAACTTTTTGAAGCGTCAAAGGTTGTGTAGATGTCTATGCAAGGACTCTCAGAAAAGCTTTTAGATTTCATCAAAAAGATCTTAATTTGCATTCTGAAGATGAACAAAAGTCTTACGGGTTTGGAACAACATGAGGGTGAGTATGACAGAATTTTCATTTTTGGGTGAACTATCCTTTTAAGTTTTACTTGATGGTTACACCACTTGACGTTTGAGTCATTAAATCAAAACATTTGATAAATGATATAAAAAAAAGAACCCAACATGAATACAAATGACATTTAAGAAGCTGGCACTTGCATTTTGAGTTAGATTTTAAAAACTTTTTTTCCTTTTTATTATCCTCATTTGCCACTTACCCACTTATCTATCATCTGCCAGAGTTTAGTAACGCAAATAAATAATGGTTCTTCTCAGGGCTGGTCAGATGTTTCTGAGAATCGATATTCTGTCTGTTCACTCATCAGGGTACTACGGTAGCCATGCAGTGACCATAGCACTGACGCCCAACCTAAGGTGAATTATAACCTTGATCTCAGTATCACCACCAAAAACACCTATATTTCAAAACACATAAATTATAACATGTTAGATTTAGTACACTGTCAAGCACATACTATATTTAGTGACGGATCTCTTGATATTGATTTTACACAGCCTGATCATAGTTTAAGGATGTCAGACACAAGCATTTTTCACCCGCTGGGTATGTCAATGATCCATCAAGTGCGTATGAATAATTTCCGTGTATAAATAATTTTCACATTCCCAATGTAGAAATCTAGTCCCGCTGTATCACAAACATCTTTGCTAAGTGTTGGTTACCATGACTGCATTGGTTAACTGACTCGATTTTTATCAATAAATAAATAATAATAAATGATTATTTTTTAAATAAAACGTAACAGTCTGGTTCAATGTTTCTATGCCGCAGCATGTCTGCTCTTTTGTTTTTTTCTGCCTCTTTTTAGTTCACAGATTAATTTTGTGTTTTTAGAGTTCTGTCATTGTTGCCAAAGACAGATGGTGGATGATTTTAGCCGTTTATGAAATTTTGTTTACAGCTATTTGTTTTGTCTACTAAAACTTTCCAACAGTTACTGGCCTTGTTCTTTCAAAGAAACAGTCAATAGGTCAATTTCTTCCCTGAAATACAATTTACTTTCCCTCTGTTCTTCAGTCAGCAATTGTTCCTGTTGTCAATTTGAGGCTCTCTCTCCCCGTGAAAACAGCTTTTCTTGTACAACAAAAAGCAAAGTGAAAGCTATACTGACAAACTACACTTTGACTGGCTGGCCTTGTCACATATATTCAGATTAGGAGACATGAGCTGGTGTCCCCACTTTGGAAATTGCTATATTGCCTGGAAATATGACAAGAGTGAACAGTTCAAGAAGCGTATCATGCTTTTACATAAAAGTGAAAAATCACAGTTTAGCTTTGACATATTAAGATATTCAAAACGTAAGGTGCATTTTTGTGTGAAAGTGATACAACAGAGGTTAAGTCACATTTTGAAATGTTTTCACCAAAAACAGATGCTGATAGATGAAGTAGTTTTATTTTATTCACTTTTTTTTATCTCTAAGGTTTTTATTCCAACTGCTTCTGTCTACTGAGTTTCATTTACTCACCTAATGTGTCTCATTTGCTCATTTAACTGGTTATTACAGACTGGTATTGAACATACAAATGTAATGGAGATAGCATCAATTACTTGCATTCTGACATTATTATTAATGAAAAGTATATTTCAAAAAAAAAAATCAAATACAGAAATATGTGACTCCCCACTGCTCCATCTTGAACTGATTAAAATGCACATCCGATCACTCATTTTCATCAATAGTTAATTATAAGAAACAGATATTTTACTAAGTTAAGAGGCCTCCATGGCCTGTAATAGGCTCGTAATAAAGCACACAAACACAAATGGCATAAACACACACACGCACACACTTCGCTTCCAGGTTCAGTGAGATTAAACAGGAGAGAGGCACACTTCAGCAGAATCCTGGGAGGAAGCGATATATTACTTCTCTCTGCCTCCCCAATATGAGACAATAAAACCCTGGTGTGCTCTGCAGTTTCCAGAGCTTATTTCAACCCTCAGGATCTCTGGTTCCAGCCCAGACTCTGGCTAAGATGAAGTGCAGAACTTGCAGCGCTCAAATACATTGTTATACGAATGAAAATCAGAAACTCTTGAAGCAGCTGAACTGCTATTTCTTAGATGCTCAAATGGGCAAAAATAAAATAAAGATTTATTACAATCAAGAATCAAATATTTGAAATCACCACCTCTTCACTCTCTCATAGGTGCCCAGTGCATTGCTGTAACTCAGATCTTGTTTTTTCCTCTATGACTATACTGAACCTTTACCTTTAATTCTACATGAATCATTGTACATTTAAGCAAATCATCAGAATTTAAGAAAAGACTCAGATGCATTACATAGCTTGCTATAGTCTTCAATTGAGTGGAATGATACTGCAGTTCACTTACTGTCCAACAGGGGTCAACACAAGACCCACAGCAAAGAGCAACTTTTAAGAAACTGCCAAAACTGCTTCTGCTCCAAGCTCTCATTACACAACAATATATATTCCAAACAGTAGCATGCTTCATTGTTGTCACATGACCTCAACACATCACATAAGAGGGGTGTCCAGTTATTAGATGAAATCTGTTAGTTTCTGATTGAAACTCAATTTTGGGTAAAAATTACTTTTGGCAGTGCAAACATACAAAAACAAAACATGTGTTGTTCATTCATCACACTGGAAATGTAAGATCAGCTATGATCACAGGTAATATTAGCTATTTAACCGTAGTCTAGCAGTGATTTGCAGGGTTTAGTCCATTTAAATATATGATTCTGTTACAATTGACCCTTCGCAAAGACCCGCCCCCCTTAGTTACTGTTGCTTTGTCCGACAAGCCATGGCGCTGTCACACCACACGCAGTGAAAAATACATCGCGGAGCAAAGAGGACACTGACAACATGTCGGCAGACAAGACAGAACAGGTTACTTATGAGATTAAACAAAGCCCCAGCTTTCAAAGTGTGTATTTTTTTAAGAAATTCAAACAATAAAAACCGTTTTGTGGCTCTTTAATGTGTCGTGACAGATTGCTGTAGCGCCTCAGCTTAAGCGGCTCGTGAACCGATCATCTCTTCCTACTAGTTAATTTATAGCATCAAATAAACATGAATGAACATGAAAAGGAATGTTGTTTCAAACACGGAAAGATGTCAGTACACACTGTTTTTCAAGTTCATGTCCAGCGAGGTTAATCTTCTAACTCCTGACTGCTTTGTTGGACAAAATGGAGGATTCGGCATTATGATTGGTTAGATCGCTTGTCAATCAAACTCCCGGCGAAGGGTCAATTGTTCTCATGTCATGATCTTGAATCCTTGAATTTCATGCTACTTAAAATATCTGTAAGGCAATATGAATTTCAAAAAAAGTTCTTATACATATCTTAGACTTCTAAAGAGTTCACTTTGCAGACTATGCTAAATTTTTGACCACATTAAAGGGAAAAAAGTGAAATTCATCTTTAGCAAAATGTAAATGACACACATGCACAATGATAATCTGAAAGTAGACCTAAAACAAAAACAAACAAAAAAAGAGATATCCTCATCAAATTTCAAGAGGCACAAAGAATTTCTCTCTCACTCCATCTCTCTCGAAACTCTACAGTCATTTTCGGCCCTCACATGAAAACCACAGAGTCTGGTTTCATTGCCCCCAGAGCTCCAAACCTGAGACGCTTTGGACCCTGCAAAGCGCATTAAGTCTGTCACCATGCCAGCTTTAGTCAAACCACAAAATTAAAGAGAGTGTTATATCTCCTGAAACTCTTACACCCGGGACGAGATGGAATTGTCAGAGACCATCTTTGTAAGAGGCTTTTTTTGCCGGTTTTTCAGGGTGTACCAAATGCAAGAACAGGGTGATTGAAAGCAATACAGTGGGAGTGATTCTGCTCTATGCTACTGGCAGTGTGGCTAATTTGACACTCATTTAGATAATAGCAAGGCCTTCTCACAAATGATGTTATGTTGGCCTGTTTGTCGGTTCCTTGCCACGCGGAGCCGCAAACTGATATACGTGGCGATCTCCAGGCAATATGCTGCCGCATGTTGGCCGTCAAATCCCCCTCTGTGTATGATTATTCACCAGCCTCGAACAGGTGCAGCCACGCTCTGGCAAATATGAAGTGAGAAAGAGAGACTCGCGTTCCGCTGCCCTACCCCACGGCCCCTCCCTCGCTTTGCAGGCAGCCTGTCCAATGTAATAGAATCTGCTGACAGCAAATTGCTCACCTGCACATTTGAGGGGAAAAAAAGCACATTTTCAAAATGTCCCCCATATGGCACAGACAGGTGTCGGTAAGTGGTCGACACTTGCATGAAAGCTGGTGCAAATGCAGTGGAGAAAAGTTTCTTTGGTTGTTAGGGAGAGGAAATGTTCAGAACAATCTGATGTTTTATGACTATGCTCATTTAAATTAATACAAATAGTAATTAAAAGAAATCTGTATAGTCTTGGTTACAAAAAAATCTACAGAATATTTCCAACTATGGAAGGGTAGTTTTTAGCAAAAAAAAAAAAAAAGATATAGATAACTGCCACACATGACATGTCACTAATATGTTTTCAGAAAGAGAGAAGAAGAAATTAAATTAACTCATCCTCAAAAATACAAAACTGTTCTATCACTGCAGACCTAAACTCTGCAATACAGCAGCCCTCCAGGACCAACGTTGCCTATCCTTCATGTTTAAGACCATATTTTTAGTGTTTCTATTATATACTGTTCATATTTTTCAATATCTAATATCAAAATCTAATTTCAATGTGTAAAAAGTCAGTTGTTCATAAAAAAAAGTACAATATTTACCTCTGAGATGAAGTAGAGTTGAATAAAAATGTAAAGTACTTCAAATTTATACTTGTTATTTATACATTTATTTTGTTACACTCCACCACTGGTTATTTAGAAAATGAAACTAACACAATTTATTGTCACAATATAATCTGTCGTCACCGACGGGCAATGAATTGTGGGGTAGGCTAGGCCACGAAGGATCCATCTGCTGTATCCTTCATTTCAAAGGAAACGAAGGCCACATTTGTTGGCCGCACTTGAAGGTGCCTTTGAATCGGGACAGCCTTCGTTGCGCCGCAGTGACGCAGTCAGCTATACCAGGGGTGGCTAACGTTGTTCCTGGAGAGCCACACTCCTGCAGAGTTCAGCTAGAGATTGTATATTATAGGGAGATAAGAGGGTCTGCATCTTTTACCATTGGAGAAAGCGTAACGCTAACTTCATCACGTGCGGCACCTCTCAGCCTATCGTGTAATGGCAGTGACATCAGTCGCAACATTCCCTAGTGTGCCTTCTCTTAAAAAAAATTATTTTTATCAAACTAAAATCTACATATAGTTCCCAACGAAAGTATTGTTTAGTGTAAAACATGCTGAAGATTTTAATTAAATAATGAGCTATTTCCCCACAAAAGCTGTTTAATCAGCATAGAGAAGCCTGTGTCTCTTTTTTTCTTATTTTAACATCACCACAATATTCTTAACTTTTTAACAATGTGTCACATACCCTCTTTTATTTGTTCCTTTTCCCCTTTTCTTTGGTTTGGTTTTGCATACACGTATAACCACATTCAACACTTCAACACTCATCAATAAGTCTTTTGGGCTTAACAATTAATGTCCTTGGCCTCACAGCTTTTTCTGCATTAAGAGATATTGATGGCATACTATCTGTAGGAGTTTTCTTTGTGGTACTCTTTTGCCTAACATCACTGTCATGTTCTTTTAAAGCCACAGTACAATTGATCCTAACATCCTCACTAAATTCTGTTTGGGAATTTTTAACAAATTCCTCCTGTTTATTAATGTAGTTCATTTATCTATACAGCAGCTCTAAAGAAAACAGTGATGTCAACGTCTAGCTCAGTTCAGTTCGCATACAATGGTGTCAATGCAGGCAGATCAAACACATTGTTGAATATCAAGTGTCCCCAGCTAAGCAAGCCAGAGGCGACAGTGGCAAGAAACCCAAACTCCATCAGGTGTCAAAAATGGAGAAAAAAATCCTAGGGAGAAACCAGGCTCAGTTGGGGGTCCAGTTCTCCTCTGGCAAACAAGGAACAGAGCATGATTATGATTCAGGCAGCATAACAGGTCAGAAGTCAGATTGGGATTGGAACTGTCAAAATATTTAACCCAGTTCCATCTGGTTGAAGATCGGATTCGTCACGCCGGTAAGGAAACGGTTTTGTTGGGGATCTATGCCACTGGCTGTCGTGTCGATGAGGCCTTCACAGAGGATGGTCTAGTTGACACAATCTCTGCTGACACTTCAGATCTAGATCTAGGCATGATCTCTTTCAGAACCTTTGCTTTTGGTTCCCATTTACCATCACATCTTACTCGAACCAAATCTTTAGATTCCAGTGGGCAGTAAAGGTTTCGCATTTTTGTTGTATGTGACATTACAGCTGCATTTTCTTGGTGCAAACTGGTCTTTGCTTTGTAGCAAATGTTCAGCTGAAGGTAGCTTTGTCCTCAGCTTCCTACCCATCAGTAGTTCTGCTGGAGATGTCCCACCTTCTAAAGGTGTTGACCTGTAGTTCAGGATCGCAAGATGAGGATCCTCCCCATCTTCAGCTGCTTTCTTCAGCAGATGTTTCACAATCTGCACTGCTTTTTCAGCTAACCCATTTGACTGTGGGTAATATGGACTTGATGTTACATGCTCAAATCCATACTGCTTTGCAAACTCTTTGAATGTCAACCCACTGAATTGAGGCCTGTTGTCACTGACTAAAGTGACTGGGATTCCATGTCTCGCAAAAATGTATTTCAAATGTGAGATCACATGCTTTGTGGAGGTGTCTGTCAACAATGCAAACTCTGGATATTTGGAGTAGTAATCCATGACAACCATATAATCTTTCCCATTTAGTTGGAACAAATCAGCTCCCACTTTCCTCCAAGGCTCGCATGGTTTATAGTGTTGTTGACAAATCTCACAGCGTTGTACTTTTGTCTCTATATCTCTATTCATATTGGGCCAATATATCACATCTCAGGAACAGCGTTTATATTTTTTGATGCTCATATGGCCTTCATGTACGAGCTCGGCCATTTTGGTCATTCCCTCACAAAACTTTTGCATGGCCTCGCAAACTTTTGCGTTCTCTCGCAAATCCTGTTGTGAGTCACCCGACGTAAAATGATGAAGGTGGAAAAGATAGCACTTATCCTTTGTCACTTTATTTTGTTTTCAATTTGCACTTTTTAGAACATTTTGAATTCAGTTACTATTGGGATAAGATTTATTATTCATAAAATCAAGTATTTAAATGGATGACAATTAGAGATGTTCCGATACCCCTTTTCCATTCCCGATACCGATTCCGATACCTGAGCTCAGGGTATCGGCCGATACCGAGTACCGATCNTTTATTTTGTTTTCAATTTGCACTTTTTAGAACATTTTGAATTCAGTTACTATTGGGATAAGATTTATTATTCATAAAATCAAGTATTTAAATGGATGACAATAATGGTGCTATAACAATGCTGATTTTTTTTTTTACACTGTGGTAGGCCTATTATATGTAAGGTTTGATTATGTAATTAATACAGCATGCATTAGAGTTTAGAAATATTCTGTAGATTCTAAAACATTGATATTTAATTCTGCTCCTGGAAATCTCCAATTTCTGTCGACTTTAGTTTCAACTCTAATCAAACACACCTGAACTGACTAATCAAGGTATTTGAGTTCACTTGAAAATTACAGGCAGGTGTGCCAGGGCAGGGATGGAACTGAACTCTGCAGAATGGTAGATTTCCAGGAGCATGATTGAAAAGTCCTGTTCCGGAGCATATGATGATAGTTCTAGCCCACACTGTTTTTTAATGATCAGTCCATTCTGTGCAATCTTCCTTAAATTGAACTCTCCACTTGATTGAATCTAGAGCCATTTTACATTAATTTCCATAGCAATTAAGATAGTGAGTGCAAACAGAGCTTAGCCATACACTCTTGCAGTCTAAATATAATAAAAACATCAGTCATTTGATGGTAGGATGGACTGACTTGGAGATAACTCTCTCTGGAAGCACATCAAGGGAATGTATACATCTCCCACATCTTCACTGTGGAGGATGCACTACTACACTCCTAATTATATACTCCTCCATCCAACCTTAATTAGCTGTGCTTTGCACTGAACCCCAATCAATCAGTCACATTTTATTAAAGTTTGGCAGGGTTTAGAACAGGCCTCATCATGGAAACGATAATTAAACTGCACAGAGAAAAAACCAAACTTCCAATAAAATTGTTTAATGGATACTGATGTGAGTCAGTCCCTCATTTTTGGTAAATAAATATTAATGAATAAAAACTGTTAATGTGCCATATGTGAATTTGCAGTCTGATTTTGACCATTCAAATATTTTAACACTGGTGACCAGATAGAAAATGACTACTTTGATGCTTTTAATTGCATTTAATTGGCTCATGTAAACATTCTAATTACTCATTTGAAAGTGTGACCATTCATAATGCAGGTTTTCCCTTGGAAAACCTTTCAACAAACACCTAGCACACTCCTGAGCGACTGACGCATCAGACCAAAATAAAAAACAGATAAGTAATGAATTATTTTTCTTTCACCCATAACAAATAAATAAATAAATAATGCTCAATGCCCATTTTGCTGGCCTTTTCTCCGGGCTCCTCTCACAATTCTGTAATAAATCCCAGATCTCAGCTGCTGCCAAAAATGTCCTGGCAATCTGCATATTGTTACTGTCACACTACTGCACAGCCATATCCCTGCTTCATTATTTCACTTAGCCAAATCTCCCCCTACAGTCAGCACCAAAGTTATACAGACATTTTAATGAATTGTCAGCAGCTAATATTCATAAGATATTGAACTTGCAGATCACTATACAATAGGACCTAATTAACAACAGGTCCAATCTCTTGTGTAAATCCGTTGTCACCTCCGCAGCTTTCATTGAGTGCTTGTGTGTTTGGGATGATTGATGGGCCGTCAAGTGGTGGACCCAGGGATTATTTGACTTCTAAATGGAATAGCCGATGTACTTACCAAGCATACTTTAGCCAATCATTCACATAATACACCTAATAGCCTTGTACTCCAGTTATATCAGATGAAATGCACATTATTATATTTTGCTTGAAATGTTATGAACAGCAGCTATGCTAATTATTTTCCATTTGCTTTTCTGTCTCTACCTCGTGATGCCTATCCTGAGGCATAGAGATTATGCAAGCTCCAGTTTGGATCCAAGCTCTTATGAAGATTTCAAATGCCCCAACACCTGTGAAGAGATGACGCCAACCCCTGCCAGGACTTCAGAAGACGCCAACTCTGAATCACCCATGCACCACTGCCAATTATTTTTATTTCGTCAATCATTATGATCACAACTTGTAATAATTGCTTTAATGAGATCATTGTTTCTGCTTAAATGAATACATGATATTAGCTAACTGCATGATTTGTATTATCTTAGAACAGATTACTCCAAATTGTAATGTAGAAACATATTTTTTCTGTAAAGCTGTTTTCAAACGATATGTATTGTGAAAACCGCTATATAAATTAATTGAATTGAATTACCACTGCAAGGCTCGACCTCAGTCCTTTTGTTAACTGATTTAACCATATACTGGATACTGCCACCATTACAGTTCTAGGTTCAGATGATAACACACTGTACATAAACAAAAACCAGTCACGTTTTATTAAAGTTGGGCAGGGTTTGGAACAGGCCTCTTCATAGAAATTATAAATAAAACTGCACAGAGACAACTAAAGTTCCAATAAAATTTGAAGGACACTGATTTGAGTCAAAATCATGTGACACTGAAGGATCATGTGACACTGAAGACTGGAGTAAAGATGCTGACAATTCAGCTTTGCATCACAGAAATAAATTATATTTTAAAGTATATTAAAATAGAAAACCATGATTTTAAATTGTAATAATATTTCACAATATTATTGTTTTTTTCTGTATTTATTATGAAATAAATGCAGCCTTAATGAGCGTAAGAGACTTCGTTCAAAAACATTAAAAATAGTAATGTTTCCAAACTTTTGACTGGTAGTGTATATGCTGTATATACTTTCCCTCACTAAAGTTAAAATACACATTAAAAGTACATGTTTTTGTCTGCATGATTTTCAAATACTTTTTTGCTTCAAATCAAAGTTTGTAAGGTTGTGATTCACCTTGTGTAGCTGATTGGCTTGGTAAATAGCTTATAATTCTTTAACAAAGACTTTTAAAAATCCCTATGAGAAAAATGAATGGAAAATGTACTTCCGGAACCAGACCACTGTAAAAGGGGGGCAGGCACTGTTGAACTCTATAAACAAGACTCTGCCAAGTGATTAAAAAAGTGCATTATATTATTTAAAAACATCTCATCATCCTTCCCTTACATTTGCAAGGACAAGATAAAATCAGTGCAGCTGACATTGCATATTTTCAGTTTGTTTCATTCATATATGTCCTGCATGGCCACTAGAATTAAAGCTAATTATCACAAATTATCACATAAACAGATCGTTTCAAAAGAATCCTTTCATCATTCAGTGACATGTTGAAGGATGTTAGTTACAGCCATGATGGAATTGTTCAAGTCCATTATGTCAGATGATGTCTGACTATAGGTAGATGAGTATGAAAGCTAGGCCAGGGTTGTAGGGGAAGGTCACCCCATAAAAGGAGGAGTGCAGGCTTTAAATCACATCCCTCATTGTTGGCTGTCTTTTATCCGACATCCTTGGAGGTCATCATGCGAATGCGGACGGCTATCTCATAACTAATGAATATCCATTCCAGTGTCCTCTCCTCCAACGAAGCACCTCCTCACAGCTGGCTCTGAACGGAAGGTCAAGCAGCATATCACTGAAGATAAGACTGTGCGATCACAGGTGGAAAACAGATAAAGAGAGAGAGTAGGGGATAGAAGGAATAAGACAGAAAGATACCCAGGTTTGTGCAGCTAATAAGCTTAGGTAACGCTTTGATTTGAGATGGGTCAGGGTCACATTGCACTCCTTTTAAAATGAAATAAAGATGGAAAAAAAACTATTCATTTATTAGAAAAAGAGAGAATAGCAAAGGTCTGATCACTCTCCCCCTCAGCCCAGCTCAAAGCAGTTCTGGAAAATTGAGATGTACTTTGACTTTTGCACCAACAGATTTGCACCTGTATAGATTCTTGGCCCAATGAGAAATAGTATGATTGTGGTTGCCTCTGAATTGGCTTCGTGTTAAAATACTCACCAAATTAACCCTGGGATGTGCAATATTGTGTCTCCAGCACAATCCCGACCACAATTAACCACTGAATTTTTATTCATCGTAGTCATTCAGCGCATCGTAGTCATTTAGTCATTCAGTGCGTATTCAGAAAGGACATGTTGTAATAATGGCTAGGGACATTTATCAGAGAGGTGTAAGGAATATCCACTTAAGCAGAATATATATGCTGCCTCATGCTATCTCCCTTACCAACTATCTCCCTTATGTTGTACCGCGTGCAAGCTCGGTTGCTAATTGTTTCCTGTTAATGAACCTGCGGTTTAGAGTGGCAAGTCTAAGCAAGTCTGCAAACAACTGGTTTAATGACAAATTGTTCCAAGCAGCAAACCCTTAGGAGTAGGGGGAGAAAACACAAGTGAGACCGCAGAGAGATAAAACGAAAACCACGCTGTGTGGCGGAACAATGTAAATGATCTCTTCATCTATGCTATATATCCCTGTCCTCTCACGGCATTCGTTGTTTATCTCAAGTCATTCTATTCATTCCCTTTTGTTCTAAAATGGCCTTTATGGCTCCAGACCATGGCTAGAGTTCACAAAGGCAACAAACATAAACATTTCAACAATAATTTAAAATCTATTTAAGAAAACTCTATATGCAGCTTTGTCATATAGCTTCTTGTTTCAGCCTGACCATACAATGTGAGCCTTGATATCCATTTCATGAAAAATGACTATCTGTAAGCAATAAGGTACGAGAGGCTGTGCTGTATCGTGAATAAGTCACGGCTGAAGGGCGTTGTTGAAGCGAAGCGCAGTGCCTGCAACCCCTTCAGCCGTGACTTATTCTAGATATAGCACCAGCCTCAAGTCCGTTATTGATCGATCGATAGATTGATAGATTGATTATCGATCAAAGTTTTTTTTTTTTTTTTTTTTCTGGAGCCCTGACCTTAATTATAGTCCCCTTTATAGTCCACCACTAAAACACACTCTCTCTTTTCATCCTCATGTCTGTAAACACCTTGACAGTCTATTCCCCAATGCACAACAACGCAGAGACAAATCGCATTACTCACACTTTGCTTTGCCAGAGACTCCCACTGTCAGGTTGAGGCTAATGGAACTCGATTTGCAGGGGTCTGGCAGAAGCCACAGAATGACAGCCAATAGAGGGTCAAGATTGAGATGGAATGAGCATGTTTATATGAAAGAGATCAGAGGAGGATGTTGTATGGGGAGGTGGATGGTAGGAGTTTCTTTAATGCTCCAGCCCTGAGTGGATGATGGCAGGCAGAGTCTGTCTTTAGCTCTCTGCCTGTGGAGTGATTGATATGAAAAGAACTACAGAAGCGCCATGGGGGCGGCTCCCCCTGCCCTCGCCCATACGACATGCACCGTTTCCCCTCTGCAGTCAGCCGGGCTGCCCCCTCCGGCCGACAGTGATAGAGAGGAAGGGGTGGTGCGGGAAGCGAAGGGATGATGGTGGGGCATTACAACGCGGCCCCTCAGGACAGACCTCCCTCCACCCTCCATCACAGTAAGGTTCCTCTTCACCTCATCATTCCATCTATTCTCATCTGTCCATCTATCTTATCATCAAAGGCTTTACGAAGTGACATGATTGTAATTATGAGGTAGAAGAGGCGGACGCTCTGCTAAATCACTATCATTATCGTCATCATTAAGATGATTTACCATTATAGTGTTTTTATACAACAATTAGATTCAGCTTTCTAATTTGATTAGACAAGAGGAATTCCAAAAGTGATGATCTTTAGCATAACATCACTTTTCTGTATTTTTGTATCGAGTTTGTTTGTGTTTGCAGCATTGAAAACAGGCTTTCAAACACAGAAGTTGATCCTGCTATGGCTTCCTTTTGCATACATGCAAACTCCAAAGTGGTGAAAAAGGTGACATGTTTCCAAATTAAATTGTAGTAGGGGGGTCTGGGGGCATCCTCCCCAATGAGAACATTTGTGGGATTTTAACATGTAAACTAAGCATTCTGGTGCACTCCCACAAGAAAATAAATGGGAAAAAAAAAAACTTGATTCAAGTAAAAAAAACAAAAAACATTTATTGACACTAGGGCTGGGCATTGACACAAATTTCACAATTGGATTCGATTTTGATTCTGAAGCTTGCGATTTGATTTCAAATAATGATTCATTTGGGGCTATCAGGTACAGTACATGGCAAATTTCCTCAAAGAAAAAATATCTCTCAACTAATTCTGTAAACTATACAGGGAACCACAGCTGGTACATCATTATATTATTAAAGGTTAAAATTAATTGATTTGTAAGCCACTTACATATAAATTACACATAAAGAAGTTTTTATAATAACGTTATAATAAATTTCTAATGACAATTATTTTTCTAATCGTTTTTAATACTATGTTTCTACTCGTTTTTAATATTGGCTTAAACATTTAAATGGCGGCTGTCATAAAACAGTTTTATACATTCAGTATTGAAGCACATGTTAAGTACATGAATATGCAATGGCCTATAGTCACAGCGGATATATATCAAAATGCTCCTCTCCAAGTTCATTTTTGTAGCTGACTAACAAGTTTTTTGACATTGAACAGCTTTTCTGAGGTAAATGTTACGGTAAATGTGACATTTTTACAAGCTATTTTATTGGCGCTTTTCAGCAGTTGAAACAGTGATTGATCGATTAACGTTACATATGACACGGATTTCAGTAAGTTGTACTGGATCTTTCAACATACCTTCAGTATTCATTCATCCTACATCCATTCATGTTTATTTCGTGTTGTAAAAGAGATGATCGGTTTACGTGCGCTTTGCCTCTGTTTGAACTGAAGCCCTACAGCGATGTGTCAGTCACACCACAGAGCGGCAAAAGAGTTTGTGCCTGCAAACTCACCCTGACACCCCCCACCCCCGGAAAAAAAAAAACTCTTCAGATCTACACGATTCACATAAAAGACATATTTGGATACAAAATAGCGAATTTTGCCAAAAAGCGACTAGTTTGCAGGTATGCTTTTGAATGACTTTCTTTGGCAGCATTGTAAACCTGAATAAGTTGGGCTAACTCAAAAAATGTATCAGTTACATAAGTTTTTTTTTTTGAGTTATGATGTTCCCAATTTTAAGTAGTGACATGACATGTGACATGTGACATGTGGCCAAGTATGGTGACCCATACTCAGAATTTGTGCTCTGCATTTAACCCATCCAAGTGCACACACACAGCAGTGAACACACACACCCGGAGCAGTGGGCAGCCATTGCTGCGGCGCCCGGGGAGCAGTTGGGGGTGCTCCCCGTGCCTTGCTCAAGGGTCTCACCTCAGTCATGATATTGAGGGTGGGGAGAGCGCTGTACATTCACACCCCTGGACAATCCCTGCCGGACCTGAGATTCGAACCCATGACCTTTGGGTTACAAGTCCGACTCTCTATCCATTAGGCCACGACTGCCCCTAAAGTAAATAGAACTGTCAAGTTTTGAGTTTGTAGTACTCAAGCATGTTAATTGCTCCTAACTTGAATTACTGAGTTAGCTAACTCATACATTTTGATAGCAATTAACATAAAATATTTAGCTAATTAACTTTATTTTTATGTAGAGTTATTTACTTCACTGTAAACCTAATAAGAAAATTAAGAAAATGCCAACTTTCTAATTTTCTAACGTTAACAATAGCATGGTATAACACTTACTGAATGAGCAGCAACTTAAAACATGTAATTTACCTGCTCTAAAAACAAGCAGCTTGCACCACTTGTTACCATGATAATAACTGTCCTAAAACCCACATTAACAGAAACTCTTTTAAATGAGCATAATAAAACATTAATCACTACTAAATCTCCCTTACCATTAATCTTGCACAAAAAAAATGGGCAAAGCATGCTGGAAAATAGAAATCCCAGCCCAGTTTCAGTTAAACTTAAGTTAGCCTAAATTAGTTCATACAATTCAAAACAATGAAACAGTTCAGTTTACTTGAAATATGCCAGTGCTGTGAACTTAAAATAAAAAGAAAGTTCTAAATACTCATAACGGGTAATTTAACTGAACTAATTTGTTTGGTTTGAGTACAAACTTAAATTAAATAATTATTTTGAGCGTTAGGGTTTACAGTGAGAACAAAGCGAAATAATGTGCTATTTCAAATTTCTAGTATTTATTACAAAATAAGTAATAAAATAAATGTATGAAAACCCATTTCTGACATAAAAAGTCAAAATTATGAGATACTAAGTCATAATTATGAGATAAAAATATGACAAAATATGTCAAAAATATGACAATTTTAATAAGTCATAATTATGGCATAAATGTAAAAACTATGAAAAATAAGTCATAATTATAAGAGACAAAGTTGAAAGTATAGCATAAAATGATTTGAAATGTCAAAATAATCAAAAAAGTCATAATTTCTACTTCTTATATCAAATAATGAATTACTACAACATGATGTCTTTTCTTTTGTGGTGGAAAGGGGCTTCGTCTATCTAAATGCCTATATTTCCTATCATAAAAACGATAGGAAATATAGGCATTTATTAGGCAGCAGTCTAATAACGTGCTGCTGTGATGTCTGTCATTAGTAATCATTGCTAATCAAAGAACAAAAGACAAAGAGAAAAATCACTCACTGCTCTTGATTGAATAATTTTTGTAGTAATCCTTTAATAAGGATTAATCTATATTTAATTTAGAATTTCTGCATTGAAGACTGTGATGTGTTTGATAACTTTATTCAGTTTCTGTATATTTCCTGTTAGATCAAATATTTAAAATATACTATCTTTGTTGTTTCTGCATTAATTTGGAGATTAAAGGTGCAATATGTAAGAATTTTGCAGTAAAATATCCAAAAACCACTAGACCAGTGTTATATATTTTGTTCACTTGAGTACTTACAATATCCCAAATGTTTGCAACTATTTGTAAATCATGAGAAAATTGCTATTTTAACCAAGGCTCCGGGACGTGTGAGGAGTCACCTGTCAATTGCGTCATACCCGCGTTACCCTCGGTTTCCGGTTTTGGACCATGGAAACACCAAAGACACTTTAATATTTACATGTTTTAATAGACAAGGGAACAACTGTTTTGATATATTTATAGGCAGAAAACAAATTATTGTTATATAGCTCAACACGTTGTCTATTTTGTCAAGTAGCTAACATAGCATAATCAGATGCAGCTTTATTTTTAGTAACAGTAATACAGCATTTTCTCCATCATACAATACGTTTTAAAATTAATTGCATGCCATTTATCAACACAAGCCATCCAGTATTTAATAATGATATACAAGTGTCTCACAGCAGCCGCCGAGCTAAAGCACAGAGTAACGTTGTAACGTTTTCAACACACTCAAATGTATCTAATATGATAAACAGAGCTGTGTTACCTCATACGCTTGACCGGAAAAGCGGAAGCAGCGCCAGCAACTGTGGCATAATAAAAGTTCTGTTGCTCGTGAGGCGTGTGTTGCGCAATCGCTCCAGCGTCCTCGTTCAGCTCCCACAACACTCGGTCCTGCTCTGCTTCATACTACAGTAACGTTAATAATCGCATCCATGAACATGATTTCTTCCCGTGTCCTATCCCGATTATTTTCCACCGGCCGTTGAGGTGAAGACCACATGTCCCAAGATTCTGCGCTCAAACTTGGCGTCATCAAGCTACGCCTTTGTTTTGAATAGGCCTCTAGCGGACAGAAAATATTACATATTGCAGCTTTAAATGTGAAATTATTACAATATAAAATATATTAACTTTAATGTTAGGTGTGATTAATTAGTTATTTTTTTTAATCGATTGACAGCACTAATATATCAGGAGTATGCTTTGTGTTAGTTTCTGTTTCCTGTGACCTAGCTTTCTAGTCTGTGTCATCCTCATTCAGTTCACCTGTTGTTCAACAATTATCTCATTAGTTCCTTCATTTGTTCTGCTATTTATACTCCCTGTGTTCTTGCAGTCTTTGTCCTGTCTATGTCATTGCTGTTAAGGTGTTGCTATATCAATTTCCCTGAGTATTTTTGTATTAAAAACTGTTTCTTTGGATTATTCCTGTTGCTCAGAATTAAGCGTACAACAGGAATAATGTGCGTGTGTGGAAAAAAATGTGGCAATAACTGCAAACTGTGCATCCGGTTTTAAAGAAAAAATGTTTTTCGTTCCTATCACCTACACTGAGAATGCCTAAACAAATCTTCAAATGCTTATGTTCTCCCAATACGTGTGGGATTCCTTCCATCAGCAAAGAGAACCTTGGAATAGCTGGAGACTGCAAGCACTGTTCCTAATCATCATACAGAGATGTGCAGCAGTAGGCTAATCTCATTTTTAACATTACATACAGCGCCTGCAGTTATGTGCCTTCCTCATACTGCAAACCGCAAGCAAAAGTGAGGTGGAGTCAGCCTTAACGGAGAGATAGGATAAGCAGGGGGGGATATAAATAGATGTTCAGTCCTATAATATACACAAGCTTTGAGTGATTAGCATTAACAATTAGTGTATGCACATGCCTCTCAAATCAGCAGCTGACCTTCTGTCAGAGTCATTATGGCCACATACTGAGAAACGCAGTAATGCGTAAACAGGTTGTTCTTTTAAAGAATATTCATAGCCATGGCATTTTCTTAGGAGGAAAGCAAGGTATATCTGGAATTTCCACACAGAAGTTCCCCAGTGTCTAGGTCATGAATTAAACTGGTTACTTATTCCAATGCGCCAGCAGATGTATAAATAGATCTTCCTATTTATCCTTCCCGTGACGCTCTCCCTCACTAAGGGACTGTGCTGTTTTTAATGTTATTTTCTCCTTTATATTTTCAAGCTATCTCAGTTTTTCTCTCTATCATCACATATTCAGCTGCCTTCAGACTGCCTGACTGTCTGGCTGGCAGCAGGTGAGGGCTTATTTCAAAAACCCTGTCATTAGACACTTCATTTGCCTGCACGGAAGAGCCAATATTTACAGTTGGTGAGGGCGGCCACTGTGCTGTGGAGTAAAACCTCTGCTCTATCGGACTAGACGCTGATAACACTGACCCTCAGTCAAGCACTGCCCTATAAGGGAGCCACTCAGGGGCTCTGTAAATCCTCCGCATGCACACTGCTGCAGTGGAAGGAAGTAAAGAACTATTCAATAAATAACCCTTGACAAAATGTGCAGCAGAGTTTGAACGGCTGTGAAAGTTTTACTGAATGTATCTTAGTTTTGTTGATATATTTCTCATTAACTCCAGCAGTGCGAAGCTGTCATTTTTGAAAACACTATTTCATTTCATTCGGTTTAAAAATAATAGTCTTTATAGTATGGTGAATTTCAGAGTTTGTAGATTAGTTACACTTTACCAGGTTTAAAGGAAATAGTTCAGTCAAAAACTACAATTCTCAATGCATCCATAGACCACAAAAGATGGTGTCTGGCAGGATTTTCATACTGCCCTCAATGCCTGCATTACAGATGTCAAACCTGTGGTGACATGTCTTAATGTACCATATTCAAAAATACTCTTCAAATGTCAGAGATTTATCTTTTCTTTTTTTTTGAAAGATATTATTACTTTTATTCAGCAAGGACACATTGAAAGCTGTTCTTCTTAACTTTCTATTCATTAAAGCAGTGTTTCCCAACCCTGTTCCTGGAGGCACACCAACACTAAACACTTTCCAACTCTTCCTAATCAAACACACCTGATTTAACTCATCAGTTCATTAGTAGAGACTCCAAGACCAGGGTTGCGTTCCAGTTAATTTTTTTATGCCCTACCCTTGCTAACTTCCCTCAGTCTCGTTGACTCGGATGTACGCCATTGCTTGCATTGCATGAGTGCCCACTACTGGCGGAACCTTTGCAGTGGGCTGAATTGGAACGTCCTTGATCACTGTCTTGGAATCCGCTATGTTCTTCATCACTAAGTTGATTTATTATTAATTTTTTTCCCTAACGAAATTGATTAATGCAGCATTCTATATGTATATATGTGTTATATATATATGTGGTGACGTCACAATCGCGTTGCATTGTGTTATATGGAGCTGCCAGAAGTGTACATATGAAGTAGACACGCCTCAGTCAAAATCGAGGGAGCAAGGGTCTGTCCATATAAACTTCCCTCGTCCACTTCACGAAGTGGAACTAACTTCAAAATGGCACCAGGGATTCACCAGAGGGGAAGTGCTTAGGGGAGTTTGCGAGTGCTTGTCTGGAGTGGAACAAAGCCCTTAAATACAGGTGCTGGTCATATAATTAGAATATCATCAAAAAGTTGATTTATTTCACTAATTCCATTCAAAAAGTGAAACTTGTATATTATATTAATTCATTACACACAGACTGATATATTTCAAATGTTTATTTCTTTTAATTTTGATGATTATAACTGACAACTAAGGAAAATCCCAAATTCATTATCTCAGAAAATTTGAATATTGTGAAAGGTTCAATATTGAAGACACCTGGTGCCACACTCTAATCAGCTAATTAACTCAAAACACCTGCAAAGGCCTTTAAATGGTCTCTCAGTCTAGTTCTGTAGGCTACACAATCATGGGGAAGACTGCTGACTTGACAGTTGTCCAAAAGACGACCATTGACACCTTGCACAAGGAGGGAAAGACACAAAAGGTCATTGCAAAAGAGGCTGGCTGTTCACAGAACTCTGTGTCCAAGCACATTAATAGAAAGGCGAAGGGAAGGAAAGATATGGTAGAAAAAAGTGTACAAGCAATAGGGATAACCGCACCCTGGAGAGGATTGTGAAACAAAACCCATTCAAAAATGTGGGGGAGATTCACAAAGAGTGGACTTCAGCTGGAGTCAGTGCTTCAAGAACCAATACGCACAGACATATGCAAGACATGGGTTTCAGCTGTCGCATTCCTTGTGTCAAGCCACTCTTGAACAACAGACAGCGTCAGAAGCGGCTAAAGACATAAAAGGACTGGACTGCTGCTGAGTGGTCCAAATTTATGTTCTCTGATGAAAGTAAATTTTGCATTTCCTTTGGAAATCAGGGTCCCAGAGTCTGGAGGAAGAGAGGAGAGGCACACAATCCACGTTGCTTGAGGTCCAGTGTAAAGTTTCCACAGTCAGTGATGGTTTGGGGTGCCATGTCATCTGCTGGTGTTGGTCCACTGTGTTTTCTGAGGTCCAAGGTCAACGCAGCCGTATACCAGGAAGTTTTAGAGCACTTCATGCTTCCTGCTGCTGACCAACTTTATGGAGATGCAGATTTCATTTTCCAACAGGACTTGGCACCTGCACACAGTGCCAAAGCTACCAGTACCTGGTTTAAGGACCATGGTATCCCTGTTCTTAATTGGCCAGCAAACTCACCTGACCTTAACCCCATAGAAAATCTATGGGGTATTGTGAAGAGGAAGATGCGATATGCCAGACCCAACAATGCAGAAGAGCTGAAGGCCACTATCAGAGCAACCTGGGCTCTCATAACACCTGAGCAGTGCCGCAGACTGATCGACTCCATGCCATGCCGCATTGCTGCAGTATTTCAGGCAAAAGGAGCCCCAACTAAGTATTGAGTGCTGTACATGCTCATACTTTTCATGTTCATACTTTTCAGTTGGCCAAGATTTCTAAAAATCCTTTCTTTGTATTGGTCTTAAGTAATATTCTAATTTTCTGAGATACTGAATTTAGGATTTTCCTTAGTTGTCAGTTATAATCATCAAAATTAAAAGAAATAAACATTTGAAATATACAAGTTTCACTTTTTGAATGGAATTAGTGAAATAAATCAACTTTTTGATGATATTCTAATTATATGACCAGCACCTGTATATTGGTTAGATAAGGGAGACTTCCAAAATGTACGCTGTTGGTGTGCCTCCAGGAACAGGGTTGGGAAACACTGCATTAAATAATAAGCAGCACAACTGTTTTGAACATTGTTAATAATAAGAAATATTTCTTAAAAATTGTATTTGTTTTAACATTTCACAATATTACTATTTATACTGTACTTTATGCATTTTTATATATTTTTTTAAATTTTTCTGTATTATAACCTGTCCATCATCCACCTACATTAGAAAACAGCAGCATCAACATTAGGCTAAGGGTACGTTTACATGACAAAGATATCCTAAAAACGAAAAAGTTTTTCCTCTGCTTTTTTTCATGTACAGACGACAATGTTGTTAAAACAATTCTTGTTCACACTGATCTGCAAAAATGACTAAGAACGCTGTATTATGCATGCCAGGCCAGTAGTTGGAGATGTCACTTTGTAAAGAAACACTATGCGCCTATAGACTGAAAATGTAATATGTATGCGCATAATGTCACATTAGTTTTCAAAAATGTTCGTTTTTTTATTGTTTACAGAGACAGTAACGGTATCGCTTTCAAAAACTTGCACTTTGAAAGCAGTTCAAAAGTTTGCGTTTTCAGGGCCCCAAAACAGTTGTATATGGCCCCACTTTGTATTACAAGAAATAAAAAAGAAGGTTTGTAACAACATGAGCTAAGGATCACGATTTTTGGGTGAACTAGCACTTTAAATGCTGCTAGCTATGATTTTCCAAATGATTTGTGATCAACAAGGTTTTTTTCTTAACATGATTTACAGTAAATCGTGATTAGTTATTAAAAAATGCCCTGCCGACCCCACAAATCTCTGGGGTCCCAAGCGTTTTGCATGGTGTCACTGTACGTTATGGATGTGGCATAAGAGAGACAGTTTGTTAGCATGAGTGTCTGTGTGTGTTTGGACTCTAGGGCCTGTTGTGTGCATGTTGATCGATGAAACCCATGCTTGGCAGTGCCATTGGCACGTTAAGAAATCCAATGTGGTTAACGGGGCTTTATTCTCCCAAGGAACAAATGCCGCACATTAAGAACAAGCTGATGAACCTTAAGAGAATTTGAACTCTGCCAGGTCTGCTAAGACTAAAGAAAGACACAGCTTTTCAGCAGCTCCCTGGCAGTGGAGATGTGCTGAATCAGGAAGTTCTGTTGTAGTTGTTTGCAAGATGGTACAATGTGGTACATGTGTTCCCCAAAGAATGGATTTGAAAGAGGGAACACATTTTCAATGCACTTTCCCTAATGAAATAAAAAGAAACGGTGTTAATCAAAGCTGTAAAGCCACTAACAATTAAGGAAGGACAGAGTTTTACAGAATGTATTTTATTGTAAAGCTATAAGGAAGGAGTACTTACAAGATAGTATTTCTTTGATTTGCGCAGCAAAAATAAAAGACAACTTTTTTTTTCTCTTTTTTTCTTCCTCATCGTGTTTAACATGCGGATATTGATAAGAACATAATGGAACAAATAAGGGCTAAAACTCTTCAAAGCCACTGTTTTGCAAATAACATTAACTCAGGAAAAAATAATACTCATAAAAAGAGACAGTAAAACTGGAAAATAGACTAGAAGCCAGTGAATGGTTACTGCTGACATTTTAAACGCAGGCACTCCGACTTTGTGCCCCAACCACTCTCATCCTAACATATTCTACTTTTAAAAATATTTTACAATTTCAGTTTGTCTTTCAACATGTTCTTTTTTTGTTCTCTCTTTTTTTTTTTTAAAAAGCCACGTTATTAGCATGTACATAAAACTGTACAAAGAAAACAAGGCATCACAAGCGTTTCAATATAAATATATCCAACACTTAGGCTACAAAGTTGTACTTCCTGTAATTATCTATTTAAATGGTGGCTGTTCTGGTTTTAATATCGAGATCATATGAAGGCAGACGCCCACAAACCGCTAAAGCGCAATCGGTTCATTTCAGAGCCAAAGTCATAGTAATAAAGCCACTCAGCCACCGCTTCACAAAATAAATTACTGATTTCATTTTTAATCTTTTCTGAGGGGTAGAATAATGCTGTTTACTCTCTACTTCTATCATGTGCAGAGATGCATGGTGAGCCTCATTATGCACGGTGACATTACAACATGATGACATGTTCGTTCATAACTCCTAATACCTGGACAAATGCAGCGGGTGGCTCTGCTCCAAAATGAGTCCATGTGTCAGACAAAGAACTGATTCTTAAGTCACATTGGATTTGATTGATTTCCATGTAATCAAATACACGATTCAGCACAAATGAAATAGAGCTTACAGTAGGATGAAATTGAACATCAGTCATGAGCAGGCCCACATGGAATCTGTGCCGGCAGAAAGCGCCATAGATTTTCACAGAAATGGAACGGCCATTATTTAAAAAGCCATACACATCCACCACCCCTTGTGTGTTCGTTTATTAAATATATGGCTAATATGATAGTGCTTTCAGCTACCGATTAAGCTCTATTTAACCCATTTTACCATGTTCAAATACATTAAGCAGATTTTTTTCTTCAAAAATCAAAGCAAGACATCATGATTCCATTTGGGCATGGTCAAAAGCCTGAAGAAAACAAGGATGGTGTGTAAAGTATCTGTTATAAGTACAAAAAAGGTGATTGTTCACATTATTTGTCCATTAGACATCATCATAAAAATAAAAATCAACATGTATATGTATAGAACAAATAACTATTGTCAATTATGCTTTAAGAGTGTGAAAGTGGGAAAGCAGAACAAATTTGTATTGCTGATAACAAAACTGCCTAACAGGGTTGTGTGGAATGTAACAAATTAGCTTTAAAATAACTAATTAGAGATTATGTTTGGAATGATATAACAGTAGTTCTATAGTTCAAAATAAAATAAAAACTGACTGGTTAAACATGGTTGAGCCAGAGATTCATTCAGACTTCATTTAACACAGTCTGACTTAAGAAACTGTCCAAATAAGTTCCAAATAAACAAAAAAATGACTGAATCCCACACATGAGTAAAATATATTGCTGTCAAATAACAAACAAACAGCTACAATTGCAGGATTATAACACTGGACCATTTTCCCCCTCATACAATGTTTCTCTTTCTTGCTTTCCGCCCTATGACAATTTTTACGCCCAGTGTATAAGACATGTTATTTGTTTTCCATCAGATTCTCTGCACCGCTGTCCAATGTTTCGCACAGCAAGAGCCATTTTATTCATTGAGATGCCACAACACAATTTGGCCGTTGAAAATCCTAGCAAAAATCTAAAATTAATGTGAAGAGCTTAAAAATTCCTTGTTTAAAGGCAGTGAGCGGATCCCTCCATGTATCTACACAGTTACAGAGGTGTGCAAAGACGCACACATTCACACACACACTCCGAGTGATTTGACCTATCAGTATCTGTGACAGTTGCTCTCCGGGGATAAACTCCAGGTTTTCCCAGTGGGAGTGAGAGACTGTCTAACTGTCATGCAGCATTTGGGGTTCATGCAGCCTGAGCAGCTTCTGTTTGTCACTGCAGAAAACAGCTCTAAGGTCAGTAGTTGCTGCGATGATTAAAAGAACAGGAAGTTAAACGTGTACAATGCAGTACAATGGTTATCTCCTCAGGTCTGCGACAAGCTCAACAATGCTTGTTCAAAGGTGTCCTCACGGCACACAAGGACCAAAGACCCAGTCAAACTGGAAATACGTTTTATTTACTTAGTCATTCGAGTGTTTGGCCTGCCATTGTTCAAATAACGGGGTCAAGCGTTGGGTCGTTTTGTCTGTTGTTGTTGTTGTTGTTTATCTTTAAAGGAGACTTATCAAATATTGAACCCAAAATCACTTGAGTCGGTTTTAAGTGGCGACTTAGCTGTGTGACATGGTGTAAACTATAGTGCACTTAGCGTGTGTAGCTCAGGCCTCAACACTCATTATAGCTTTTGCTGATCTGCATCGCAACTGATGCAATCCCTGTTACCGTCAATGGCACTAAATTAACTTCCTGTAATTTCTTTCTGAAAGACTTTGTTTTAGTTGCGGAAATAAGCATTTCCAACAAAAGCACCCTGGTTAGGCTAGTGCCATTGTGACTTTGTGGTAATAGGTTAGCACAATTTAGACGTTTCTAAGCTCACTGCAGGAGTCATATGCTCAAAGCACACTTAAAACAGAATCTCAGATGGTCTAGAATATACTGGATTTGTTGAATACAACTTTAATGTGGTCAAACACGAGAGAAATGTTCTGCTGTCATGATTTTTGAACTTGTCTATCTCTTATGAGCATTCATTTTGACAGGGTCAGACCCATCATAGAGCAGAGCAAAAATCTCTGACAAAACCACACATCTACACAACAGAGTTTGACACGTCCGAAAACGAGTAGGCTATTGCACAGCACATGGACAGTTCGATTTTTTTTTTTCTTTTTGTTTTTTTGTTAAAGTTGTTGCTCCTTCCTATGGATTGGATGGGTTGAACAAAGCTCTTCCAGAGGGCAACTCACCTAAAGCCTCCTTATACATAGTCTTCTTATGAAGTAAAGGAGTATTACAGAGAAAGAGTCACTGGGAGAGCTTCCTATGGGAGCCGATGAAGCCCGTCAAATTTGTCTGAAATGACAAATGGCATCATGCAAACCTGCTGTAATCCATTTGTTTCCGTTGAATTTTTGCCCCAAATTCCATGTTCACTCGAGTCCCATAAAGTTCGACGGCGGAGGCTCGTACTGTGGATTATCTTTAGCATTCTGTAGTCCAAAACAGTTGTCCTTCTTTTACTGACAGAGAGGCAAATCCTCTGAGCAATGTTCCTTCTACTACCATCAACAGAAGGAAGCCATAGCTACGAGGGTCTGTACAGCTAAATCATAAATCAAAACTGTTCTGCCAGACGTGTAGTATTTACATCACTGTGGCTGTACATTAAGAAAAGAGTTTCCTATGAAAAAAGACAAATGTAAGAAACAATTACCCTTCAGTGCTTTAAGAAAGGTGAATATGTTTTCTCTTCAGTAACGTATACATGTTGAGAATGTATGTCCCTCTTGGATTGCCAGTATTTGGTTTGCCAGTTCTTCTGGCTCGAGGTCTTAGTAGAGATACACACACATAAAGGGGGGAAAAAAAAGGTACTATTTGGATGTGTAGGACAGTGTATATGCTTTTAGGTAATC
>RJVU01018281.1:7495631-7512224 GCA_003731715.1 Anabarilius grahami | reverse complement strand
TATCCATACAAAGAAAATCGATGAGGACACTACTGTTTTGAACCCCAATGACTCATTATACAGATAAAAATAGTTATCCATATAACTATTCTATTAAACTTTCTTCAAACATGACATGAGGGTGAGCAAATCATTTTTATTTTGGGGTGCAGGGGGCGTATTACAGAAAATGTCTATCTTACGACTTAACTTAAGATATGATAAGTAACTTTAGGATTTTTCACAAATTCGCATTACAGAAGCAAATCTTAACTTGATTTAGGATTCTTATCCTATTTTACATAATCTCATTTTATCGGCAGTTAGGAAATCTTAAACTGCTCCATCGAGTTCGGTAATCAACTGTCAGGTCTGTTACTAAGCAACCAACGGCGACGCAAACTGCTTCTGAGGTAAACCTAAAATCAAAATGTAGAAACCACAGCATGCTTTTAATTTCAGTGCGCGAGAGATTGAAATTTTGTCAAGCTCCGTTGAAAATAAAGCCTGTTTCATTCGGCAAGTTTTCACCTTCGCTCACTCACGAAGATCAGGAAAGAGAGTGGGCACAAGTTGCCGAAAATGTGTCTGCTGTGTCTGGCGTTTCTCGTAGTGCATCAAATGTCGCTGCTTTTTGTCTTGTATAATTAATAAATGTAACTGCATTTTCGAAAAAGGCTTTTGTACCGTGATTTTTTACCGTTGGATTTCAAAAAGGTTTGAAGTTAGGACACCAGTGGGGTTGTCCTAAAGTTAAGACAGCTTTTAGGATTTTATGTCGAGTTAGGATGCTTCTGTAATACCCGTTTCCTATCCATAGTTAAGATAAGATAATGCACTTAAGAAATGTCATTCTGTAATAGCTTTTGTCCTAAATGAGGTCCTAACTTAAATTGCCATGGTTACCAAACAGATAAGATAAGATAGGATTCTAAAGTTAAGATCTTTCTGTAATATGCCCCCAGAAGCCCAAGAGGCATTTACAGTAAAGTTCTTCTGTGATTGGTTCATTCTAATATATCATAAAATGATGTGGTGTACATCAGGCTTGTTCATGCTCCATGCAGCATTGAATGTCAATACAGCCATAGCTACACAATGGCCAAAGCCTGCCAGGCATATGTACTGTTTGCGACCTTCGATAATGTGAGAATACATTTCTTTCGAAAGCAGATCAGGTTACTGAGTTCATTCATAGAAGCCCAAATAAATTCTACTCCTATCATTTAACTGCAGGAGGACTGAGGGATTTCAAACATTAAATATTTCATAGACATGGCCCTTTCTGCGCGACATCCTGTTCTTTTCCACCACTCTCACTGGCTCAGAGGAGCTGTTTAAACCTCTGCAGCATTTTTTTGTGCAAACGTTCCACAATGGTGTTTGCCAGAACGACGCATCCTCTTTGCCAAAGATTCACTTACAGGCTAAATGAGTTCTGAGCAGAGTCAGGGAGTGCCATCGTTTGGACCGTGTCCCATTGGCCTACATCTGTTAAACATGGAACTTATCTGATCCGCAAAAATCAATGTCCTCGCCCGCTGACCAAATTTGCGCTCCCGATTCTGCCAGCCGAGGGAAGGGGGGAGCGACGTGTGTCATTTTGCAAACCTCCACATGTTGGCACACTGTGTTTCAGTATGCATCAGCTGCATAGAATCTCCTCCTGGCTTAGGAAGATAAGCACATGGAGAAAGGCTGTAGCCCGCGGCTAAATCAACTAGGATAAGCTGCATAACATCTTCCACTCATGAATGTTTTAAAGTTGAGTTTGTCTGTGCACAAGCTGAATCATTGAAGATGAAACAAGGGTGTAGTGTTTGATTGTGCTGCAGGCCTAAATAACTGCCTGTGAAGAAGAAAAGAGAGCACAAAAGCCCTCTGTAAGTTGGATACAGACAAATGGATAGATGAAAAAGGGATCAAACTCAACTGATCAATGTCCATGCCGTCACAGCACCCAAAGTCTTCATAAAAATTGCAGTGAACTTACATCAGTGTTGATTTAAGAATGCTTTGGTACAAACTGTAGTCCATTCTTGGACTCAGCTCCACTGCAAGTAGTGATTCACCATCCAAAACCTTGTTTTCAGCTAGAATAAGACTTAATCACTGTACAGGAATCCAGACTGATTGGACAAGTCTAATGAAATTAGCCTGTCCACTGACAAGTGCGACCAGACTCCAGTTCAATTTTGGAGGTGTGATAGGCATTATAAGATTGGTCTGAGTTGATTTTTGTAACAAGAGTATTTCAATGAACCATGCTCTATTCCAAGTTTCATTGTGCCATGGAAAATGAATAACTGTAATTATAGCCTATGTCTAAATGACTTTTGACAGAGGGGGAGAGGAACACAGCTATAAATATAAAAGTCTGCCATTAGTACAGCCTCCTACACTTTTCATTGTCTTTTCCTGCCTTCTTTCTTACCACAATTTTTTTTATTGCTCATGTACAGTGTGTAGCAATACACAATAGGTGTGTGTACATGCACTAATTTTCGCCAATCCAAATGAATCCAATCCTATAACAGATTCTGAAATTATGAACCCTAAACTTTGCATTTTTGCTTACATGTACGTTTATGTATTCTGCACAAAACGTCAGCCACTATGTTCTCAACTGGAGAACGTCATGGCTATAATGTCACCCTAGCATGAACTGTCGTTTTTTCCTTGATGACATACTTAAAAGGAAAGCTGACCAATATGTCAGAAAGGATTAAATAAGATTAAATAATACCTATACATGTGACTAAAACGTAGAGCTGTCGATCATGTAGAATTTTTAATTAAATTAATCACATGATATGCTGATAAATTAATCAAATTAATCACAATTACTCATTCCGGCTCTCATTGTGGACACGCAAAAACATGAATCGCTCCAATAGTAGGAACATTCCATATACGGAATTTACATAGGGGCCATAGCATTATTATTTATTTAAATCATGGTCTAATTAATCATCATAAATTATAACACTAAATTGACAGGCCTACTAAAAAGAAGAAAATCTTTAATCGAGAGCCCTGAAAAATCAGATCTCACAAGAAACACTCAAAGCCAAATGCTATGCTGCACAAAAATCATTTTCATTATTAATGAAGAAGAACTGAGGGACACAGAAAAAAAAGAGGGGAAGAATGAGAGAGAATTTTTTTTCAAGGAAAGAGCTTCTCTCTCTCTTTCTCTCTGTCTCTCTAGAAATCAGTGGAGGGAAACTTCAATCATGCAACAAAAGTGAGTAAATGTATGGCTGGAGAAATCTGCCCTCAGGCCTACGCTCTCTCCCGTCTCAATAAGCTTTTAGGAGCATAGTCGAGAGAGAACCGCATAACTGAGACAGCAGCGGACTTTAATTTAGGAGAAACAAGCGCACACATCCACGCATGCTCACAAACTTTGTGTTGAGGGAGAGATATTCTGCCTTATCTGCCATCATTAGAGACCTTCGATTTCTCTTTGAAAAGAACAGCAATATTTATGGTTTGGGGTAATTCATATTATAACATGGGATGAGGGCAGGGGGATAAGAACATAGAATGGGGATGAATATGAATATCCTTCAATATCCAGAATTTTCCTTCCAACTAAACAAAATGATTTAACTTATTCTAAGTAAATATCATTGTTTGATTCCCAGAGAACGTGAGTGAGAGAGAAAATAATTCCAGAATTTACAATATTAGAACAAAAAAAGCCACAAAAAAAAGCCACCAAAAATGGTGGAAAAAACACCCCAAAGCAAAACAAACAACAACAACTGAATGACAGAATATTTTTAATAGACGCCTCAAATGAATGTTATCTATTCAATGCAAAGAGGCAGGAGTTTAGAGACACTGAAGGATTGTTAGTCATTTTTGCAGATGTGTTTTTTCCCTGGCGGCTTACACTTTAAACACACATCACACTGTGAATCTCAGGCCTGTGTCATATCACACACATACTCATGCATTTATTTCTGTGCCCATATAAACAGGTTACTGTATTCACAGTATATATATATATATATATATATATATATATATATTTTAGGGATGCACCGATACCGATACAAGTTTCACAAAATATTTTTGGTCACACTTTATATTAGGTGTCTTTAAATACTATGCACTTACATGAAAAAAAAAAGTACAATAAAATTATTGTGTCCATGTTGTTTTGCAAAACACTTGTGCTATCGAGGTTGGAAACGGGTAAGGTTAGGGAGAGGTTTGTGAAAGGTCAACAGTGTAATAACAGATGTAGTTACAGAAATTAATTAAATATGTTATTATATGCATTTTTTTTTTATATATAAGTGCAATGTAAAAACATGTATGTACACAATAAGTGAATTGTATCAAATGATTAATATAAATGTTAGTAGATAGTGGACACCTAATATAAAGTGGGACCATATCTTCTTTTGTGTTCCACAGAAGAAATATATTTGAAATAATTGATGACTGAATTTTCATTTTTTGGTAGGGTGACCAGATTTCTCATGGTGGAATACGGGACGGGGTGGACAGGCAATACCCCCTTTTTTTTACCCTTAACATGTATACATTTAACATCTTTTGTTTTTTGATTAACATTAATGTCAGGTATTTTAGGCTGCTGTCACTTTAATGCCAAATGCTTCTAATGTACTGACACATATCCGGTTTTCACCGAGCTGGAGTAACCACGTTCTCTTAAGCCATAATCAACTGTATTTACACGAGATACTCCACATGAGGGGCATTTTGACAACTGTGTCTGTATTTGACCATTCAGGTGCAAAGAGAACTAAATTCGGGATAGCATGTTGAGAGAGCTCTTCTGGTGTGTGTCATTCCGCATTGAGTTCTTTTTCACGACTTACTCCGCATAATAACTTGATAAACTCTTTTTGAAGACCCTCGTTTAAATGCAGAGAAACTTCTTTGACATCTTCGCGCCTGACTTGATCTCTGACTTGACGCGGGCTCTCTAATATCCCACCTTCACTAACTGCAAGTTAACGAATTGTGATTGGATGTTAATTTTGTTCTCCAAAATATACTATGACAAGATTGGCTACCTTTGATTAGGCTATTCCCGCGTGTCTCGCTTTTACGATCACCTAGCAAAGACAATGTAGGAAAGAAGAAATATGGGACAATTTTTTTTATCATAAGTCGGGACACTAAAAATAGAGTTGAAAAAAAGAGTTGCCACCCTATTTTTGGGTGAACTATCAATTTAAGATTCAAATTAGATTTACATTTTATAGCTTATGAAACTGAAGTTACCAGCCATAAGTAATACATTACCAGCCATAAGTAATACATTTTCTAAAAATATTATTTTATATTATATACATTTCATAAATTTAGTTCATTATATATTTAAATACCTCATGAATATTACATCAGTGTCACCTTAGGATGAATCTGACCTACTAATTAAATATATAGTATATATCATCTGTTGTTTCTAACCATAAGCATACACAGCTTTGACACTTCTAGTGCAGACGGACTCAAGGCATTGTGGCACAAGGCATCACAACACATCATCGCTAGCTTCTAATGTAGACACGGTGTTACACACTATGACAGATAAGAGAGGAAAAGAGAAGGGTTAGGAGGCGAGAGCTGAGGAACGCACGCAAAAAAGATGCTCATTTACTCATACCAGCGCACACATATATACACACACACACATCGAGATTGAAACGAGTGGTTACTGTTGAGTGTCATATTGCTGAGTGTGTTTTTACAGTGCTGTCTTTCTTTCTGTCGGCCAAGAGCCTCAAAGGAGAAAGGGTCATATATGAGGTCAGAGGTGGGGTCATTCAGAATGACAAAATGTCACAGCACTGCCTTCCCTGAGCCCTGGTGCCCTTTCTAAAAAAAAAAAATAAAAAAAAAAACTGAAAAGCTGCAAGCATAATGTGTCTGTTTAAAAGAGAGTGCAAAAGAGTCCTGAAACCATAGGCAGCTTCGGGCACACTTACATAGACTGTTGGTGTGTGAATATGAGATTAGATCACCAGAAGGGTGACGTGTTTGTGATGGTGTGTGTGTGTAACCTGCATACAAACATATGGCTATCGGACATCTTGTTTTGAGAGAGACCATATGCTGGTTTTGGACATGATGAGCCTTTTTTCTGCAGTACAGCACACATTATACACTTTCTCATACACACACAAGCACAGGAGTTCTATTCTTCTGTATCTAGGGAACCAACATCCATCCTCCAGAGAGAGTAAGCTACTCTTATCTTAGCAGGTCAGGGATGCATGGGCTACGATATATCCCGAACATTCACCTTATATTGATTTGGCAACCCAGTATCCTCTTCTTTCTTCACCTTTCCCAATAGAACACTCAAAAGCTCCAGAACACAGACGAGGAACCCTTACAAAGATATATCATGGTAACCGTAGTTTCGGCTGAAATACAGTAGTTGCTACTATATTTTTCTTTAATAAACTAAAACAGTAAATAAAAACTAGAAATATAATAAAATGACAAAACTAGCTTCAAGGAAATCCCATTTTGATTTACAACAAACTAGCCTTTGGGACTGACTATCTGCACTGTCATTTTGTAAGTGTTGAAACCAGATCCGTTTGCTTAGCTTAGTGAACATACGGTATATCTACATTGGTTGCTATGGTAATGATGTAAGCATCAGGACAATGCCAAGAGACTTTCTCATGCAACAACTGAGAGTAGCTGTCACTGACAGGCTGTCAGTATGGAAAAAGGACAGACAACTGAAAAGTTTTTCCTCGCTCTGCTCATGTATATTATGACATCTCGCTGCAGTGCTGAACTCGCAATGTGGATGAGAGAATCTCAGCAACAGAAACATTTTACACATTCATGCATATATTGTGTCCAAAACTGCTGACTTGTTCATACTCTGCATGGCATGTATCACATAGTTCACTAGATGAGGAAGGAATGATTAATAATGAGTGTATTTGAACATAACTACAGACAGTATTGTGCATGTTACATAGACATCATGTTCTGAATAGCAAGAAAGACTCATTGAAAAAAATCATACGGATGTAGTTTACATCCCCCCCACACACAAAAACTCATTTCAAGCATCATACAGCTGTGATGTTTTGTTCCTGAATAATTCAGCATTTTTGCACAAATCGGTTTAATGAATGATTCATTTAATCACTCATAAAGTCATTGACTGTACCAGAAACTGCCTACAGTACTGTAGTAGACCAAAAAAAAAAAAAGTATGTAAAATGAGTAGTATGTCCGAGTCCGAATTCACAGTACTCATAAAACAGTAGTCGAAAAGTACCCTGATGACTTACTACTTCTAACAGACTGCAAAGTGTGCATGAATGACAGTTAATGACAACATGACGGATGTAGTACCTCCAAATTATATTCATACTACACACATTCATACTACAAGAGTTGTCAAAAGTACCGACTTCGGTACCAATCGGTGCTGAAAATTAAAAAATGTGACGCTTTGAGTGCTGTTGAACGGATTCGTAAACACCTCTGATTGGCCATTGTGTTTACGTGCTCATTGAATATGTCTGCAATTGGCTACAATGATCAACGCATGGGAGCATTTGAAAGCACACGGAAGTGTTTGAATTTGAAAACGGAGGCGTTTGAAAGCAGGCGTCTATCATTGGACTGGTCTGCGATAGATGCCTGAATTCAAACGCTCCCGTGTGTTTGAGTGTAAGCGCTCGGTGAAGAGCGTCATTGATGACTATTTGCAACGTTTTTGAAGCGTTGATCATTGGAGCCAATCACCGACATATCTGATGAGCGCGTCAACTCAATGGTCAATCAGAGGTGTTTACGACTTGGTACTGAAGTCGGTACTTTTGACAACTCTACATACTACATAAAACATTATTTTTGTACCGGTCGCAATGTATTTACTTATTAAAAATAAGTATCTACTCAGTGAGTATAATTTCGGATGCAGCAATTTACTTTTTAATTCCTGAATGAATCAGTGGTTTTGTATATATCAGTTAAATTAATGATTCAATTAATGAATCACAATCACATGTTTAATTCCTAAATTAATTGGAGGTTTTGATAAATAGTTTGAATGAATTAATTAATTAATAACTCGCTCATAAGCTTGTCGCCACCTACTGGTGTAACAGGTGTAACCAGCAGAAAGATTCACTGAAAAATCCCACCACTAACACAGATACATAAAGTATGTCTGGAACAAACACAAGGAGAGTGATACAAAAATACCAGTGACATTGAATGATATGTAATATACTGTACTTGATTTGATGACTAGAAAATATAATAATAGTAACAGTAATTAAAAGAGATAAATGTGTTAGAAAAGCAATGTTTTGTTAGAGGAGGCTCTTGGATTTACAAACAGCATATGAAATTCAAGGGCATGAGAAAATCCAGCGCTATGAGAAGAAGAGTAACGAGCTATTCTCTCATTAACTTAATCGTCAGGAAGCTGGGCTGGGTTGCTTTATGCTGTTGTTGTTAAGGGGAACATATTAAAACAGTCAGCTTCCCATCCTGCCTATAAGAGTGCAGTCATGCAGATAAGTTTTGACCTTTTTGAACGATTCTTCCCCTCAATGGGACACGTTCAGCTTTCAGAACTGCAATATGATTGTTTTGTTTGCTGCACAGTTCTGTGATGTCTCTGTTGTTATCCTCTTCTTGTTGTTGTTCTTACTTTCTCTCTCTTTCCCCCTCACTCTCTCTGCCACTGTAGCATCATTTCATGCTCCAAATTCCAAATTTACCATCATTATCTGAGAAAATGGAAAGACAAAAAAGCAGCGTTGCTTTCATTTAGCATTTTCTCTCTCCACACTGAACATGAAAACAGAACTGAGTTCTGTATTTGATCTGCGTGGTGATTAGCTCCTGAAGACACAAACTTCAGGAGATAAGTCAGATCTACCACCATTTCACATACTGTTCACGTAGTAAAATGGCTTGCTGTATTAAACAGAGTTAATACAAGCTAAATCTAATAATGCCTCGGGCAAGTATCTCTCAAGTTAGACTGCCTGTGTTTCTTTTTCTATCTTGTCAGAGGCTGAAAAAAGATAAGATACCCGAAAGAAAAAGAAAAAAACTTCAGAAAGAAATCATAACACATTTTTTAACATCTTTTTTAACATCTTAAATGCCTGATTTATTGTTTTTCAATAAATAATGTGCTCTTTCTTGCGTATCCTTCTCATAGGGGTACATTAGTTATGAATCAATGTGCAGCATTGCTTACAATCAAACTTATCTTCCTTATTCTCTCCTTCTCAAGCCTCTGGGGAAGGAATGGAGCTACTGGATGGTTGGTGAGAGAGGAAATAGATTTGTGTCAGTATGTTATTGTTCTGGGTCAAACCCCACGTTGGTCTAAATCAGTGGTTCTCAACTGGTTATTGCTTCAAGACCCAGATTCTACATCGGGAATCAAACGCTGACCCAACACACTAACAAAATAGCTTATCGTACAAAGTGCCATATATTTAAAACCTAAATGGGGCCAAAATCTGAACAATTACTAAAATAAAATTAGACAATTTACATTTTTATAAAATAATAAACAACGGTGGAAATGTAATTTGCAAGCCTAACATGGAACAAACAATAGGCTAAATATATTAGCATTAGCTAAGTAAAGCATTANAAAAAAAAAAAAAAAAAAAAAAAAAAAAAAAAAAGAATTTGCACAATAAAGTTTGATTGAAAAAGCATTCCATCTTCCCTTATAAGCTGATATACCTATTTGATACTTTTTTTATCCTAATGATGCATGATAATATAGCTAGATCAATTTTAATACTAGCATTTAACAAATATTCCCTCCTGTTTGCGACTGAGTGGAAACAGATTTGCAACACATTTTTCAACTGGTTGGGAGCCAAATCTCTGATCTAAAACACAGTTTTCAATGGCAAAGTTTTATTTACAGGGATAGTTTTATAGTTTAATTTACAGTTATTCTATCAATCAGCACAAGCTTCTAGAGTTCGGAGAACTTCGGACACCCATCTGAAGATAGGATATGGGAACGAGTGACTCTTCAAAAGGAAAACAACACAGGGCAGCCCCCAAAAAGATCCTCATATGCTGTGTATTTCTTCTGTTTTTGTCTTCTCCTTTCTTCTCCACCAAAAAAAGTGCACACAGAATCAAGAGCTTTCAATATTTAAGGTGAAATATAGGAAGTGTGTATGCTGTGTGTGTGTATGTTCTTGTTTATATTACATCGTGGGGACCAAATGGCCCCACGATGTAATAATAACCTGAGATCACCTACATCGTGGGGCCCAGCCAGCGGTCCCCACGAGGGAAATGGATTAATAAACATACTAAATGATGTTTTTTTGAAAATGTAAAAATGCAGAATGTTTCCTGTGATGGTTAGGTTTAGGGATAGGGGTAGTGTAGGGGGATAGAAAATACAGTTTGTACAGTATAAAAACCATTACGCCTATGGAGAGTCCCCACTAAGATAGCAAAACAAACCTGTGTGTGTGTGTGTGTGTGTGTGTGTGTGCTGCCGAACTTGTTAGATTCATTATTAAACACAATCCATTTTTCTCTCTGCTACTGATAGTGGGCAAAGCTCCCAGCTTTAATTCCCTTGCATTGCAGATTAGAAGCTGAATAACAATAGAAACGAGTGAGAAAGGGCACAAGAAAGTGAGTGCACAATGCCATTATTACTTTTCTTTTTTTTTCCCTCTCCACTTCACTTCCACCATGTATCTCACCTGACAGGAAGTACGGTGTGAATGTTTGAAGCTGAAAGACGGGGAACATCCTATTATCTACTTTCAGCTCGACACGACCTGCACGTGATGCTTTCTGGCTCTCCCTGGCAGACTATCAAGGACAAGTCGTTGTTATGATTCCCTCAACTTGGCTTTGGGGTCTTATGAGGTAAAATAGTAGGGTAGGAATGAAATAGGAATGGTTGGGTTGATGTGATGCGCCTACTTTCTTTCTGGACTTGCTGATTACAAAGTGATTTTGGGGAGAAAATACATAAGAGCCACAGAGGCTCTAACAAGCAAATGCGCACAAGTCTCATTCACTCTATTTGCAGCACTGTCACTTCATCTGCAAGTTGCACAAGAAAAAACATAAATAAAAGCGCTGTGTCTGACTGCTATCCCCGTTCTAGAAACCTTAAGGAAAGAGCTTTGATTTTAAATGGAAATTAATGCCATTTTCCTCTTGAGGGAACCCCTAAAGTCAAATGCAGTAGCTCACTCTACTGATAAAGGCCAGAATGAGCATAAATATGCATTTCTTAAGACCTTCAAGGCGACATATCATAAAAATGTTTGACACTGTGAACAACACTGGTAGTTTTCATATATAAGAGTAAAAAATGGTTTGATGATGGTGAAATTCCATGAGCATTGATAAGAAATGTTCATTGAGCACCAGATTAACATATGAGAATGATTTCTGAAGGATCATGTGACACTAAATACTGGAGTAATGGTTGCTGAAAACTCAGCTTTACCATCACAGGAATAAATTACACTTTAAAACATACTGAAATAAGAAACAGTTATTTTAAACTGTAATAATATTTCACAATATTACTATTATATTGTATTTTGGATTAAATTGATGCGACGTTGGTGAGCAAAAGAGACTTCTTTAAAAAAAAAAACATAAAAAATCTTACCGACCACAAACTTTGGAATAGTAGTGTATGATGCTCACTTTAAAACTTTCTTGGAAACTGAACCTTTTTATGCCTTCATTAGTCTAAAATAAGAGTATGTGATGAAAGTATGATTACTTGTGAACATAATATTTTTTTATTGAGCATCATTTTAATGATTTAATTGTGTGTGTTTAGGATACCTACAATTCTAGTCATGAAATTAGTTTTAGCAAAACAAACAGGCCATTTTTACAGGCATTTCGCTCATTATAATTTTTCACACAATGATATCAAATACAACACGACTTAAAATGCGATGGAAATGAGAATTCTCTTGTGACGCATGGGTGGCCACTGTTAAACATTGTTAGTTTGAAAAATGAGGCTAGTGAAAGTGTGTGTTTTAAGTCAGTTCACAGGGCCAAAAGTGCCGATAGCTTAAAATAATATGGTTAAAGGACAAAGGTGATGGTGATGTTTAACGTTAATTGTGATAGAAAGAATAGTTTCAAGGGGCGAAAGAGGACAGAGAAGAGCCACAAACAATACATGAGAGCGGTCTGAAGGACATGTCAGCATGAGCGTGGTGCAAGTGTATGAAACATCAACACAATGTACTCGCTATTGTGTGCGTTTCGTGTGTCAGAGAGCTCTGAAGGCCAGTGTGTGGATATGACCGCTGTGCTGCTAATTAACCAGGACAATACTTCTACTGGCCACACACTGAGAGATCTCTCCACGGTACACATCTTTAAGCACGTAACACACACATACACACACAGATACACACAGAGATGCACCACAGAGGAAAAGTGTCCTCTCTCACACACACACACACTGACTTCACCCTGCTTTCACCCTGACTTCAAAGGGTAACAATCACACCTGTGAAGCCTGTGATATATTCGTTTTAGCTTCTAAAACGGCTGATAACTTAAGATAAGTGCATATCTGAAATGTCAGGATTTTATTTTTATTTATAAATAAAACTTAATATGTGAAAAAATGTCAATTTTGGTCGAAATTGAGGTTTTCACAAAAATGAGTTCATTAGGCCTTCATCTAGTGATCCCAGTGCTCCAAATAGCTATTACACATCTAAAAGTGTCTTTATCTGTACATTTTCTGAGAGGAGTATCTTTCCTTTGACCATGAAAAATGGCGTATTTCTGCGCTTGCTTCTGGACTACTGGCGCTCCCCTCAGCACAAGTTTGGTATCGTTGTAAAGCACAGTCATTCAGTGGAGTATGAACCAATGAAATGTGATTTTCAAACTCATGCTGATGTAAACAAAATGATCTTACTCACGCTGACTGACAGATCCGAAGAGCGAGCACAAAGACGCCTCAGACAGCACGTGATCCCGAGATACACATACACAGAATTACCGTATTTCAAAAAATCTGTCTTGGCAAGTATTCACTTGAACATTACCAGTTATGTCTTAAGTGAACGTTTGGTTAACTTTGGGGAAAAAAACCCCAAAAAAACATCTGAAACATTATATTAGATCCGTATGGTACAGTAGGTTTTAATATAGGCTGTCTGTTTCATTAATGTTAATCAAACAATTGTGGAATCATGGAAAAAAGTTGAATATATATATATATATTTTTTTTTTTTTCCTATAGATATGGATTTTGACTTGGTTTGCACCAGTGGTTGTATTACCAGGGATTTGAAGGTATGGTTGCTAGGTGATTAGAAAAGGTGTTATGATAGGTATATAAAATCATACATAATTTTAAAGGTTTTTTATTAGAGAATGTGAGAATAACACTAACCCATTTTTGAAAATTAGCTCATTTTGCCAGCACGGGTTACATATAACTATTTTAGATAATGACTGTTAGCTTTGAAGCTACCAATATGCTAATGTACTACACAATAATAATAATAATACAACTTTTATAAGCCCCAACTTCTTTACTTTGCTGGAAAGCAGATATTTCCTTCTGCTCAGGGGTATATTCCCATTTTTGACAATAAAATGTTCTTCTGAATATGTCCAACTAATGATAGCAAGTAGCAAATTATTTACTGATGGTGTGCATTTAAATAAAGTCTACTGGTTATTTAAAGATGAAAAGTGAGATATTTTATGATAAAATATTTCATTCTATCTATTATAAAAAAAATAAATTAAAAAAAATTAAACCAGGTTATTTCCCCAGAAAGTGAAGAGCACAAAATTTGTGTTTAACTAGCTTTAAAGAGAACAGTTGCTTTTGACAAAAAAAACCCAAAAAACTAAAAGTATTGTGCAAATTTTAATTTGTCAAACCATTTCATGAGTTCTTAAAGGTACAGATTTCAGTTTGTGATCTCTCTGATTTACATATTGACAGGACAGAAAAGAATAAAGCTTTAACACTCTTTGGCTAAAAGCAGTACCACTTTCAGCTCAAAATGAATTTGTTCTGTGACATTTAGGAATGAGCAAGTCTTTGGCACACCGACGCTGACCTGAGTTCGGAAAGTAGAGGCGTTCGGTGACTGGTGTTTGTGGGGCTTTTTGTTACAAGTGTCTGCCCACGTCCTCTGTGCTCTAGAATAACAAGTGCCCACGGGTATCAGTGGCACAACTCATGCCAGTTAAGGCCATGCCAGGGCAGGGCGGCCTAACTGGGGCAGAAACACATTCGCCCTGTGGCTTACCAGAAACCCCATCCAAAGAAAACAAGCCCACACACAAAATCCTATACCCTTATCCAAAAGCACTAGGGGTGTAAGAAATAAACTGGTTGTGTGTGTGTGTGTGTGTGTGTGTGTGTGTGTGTTTGTGTGTCCGGGGCTTCATTGTAAATTCAGCTGTACACCAATGCTAAGCATCACCACCAAACGAGTCTGTGTGAGCCGCTATACAGGGCAGCTCAGTAATAGTCTCCCCTCTGACCCACATGAGGCTAGAACAACATAACACAGGAGGAGAGACAAACAACAGCTAATCCTCTGCGCACACAACAGCACTGCAATGGAGCCCATTAATAAGAGAGGATTAGCCACTGCTAACGCTAACTAGCGTCCTCGCCACAGGAGCACATTTCCTCTCTATCAGATATCTGCTTATCTCTGCCTGTCCCTCACTCCCTTCTCAACCTGTCTGTCTGTCACACATAACGCTGTAAATCACAGGCACTGTGGAAAAAGAGGGTTTGCAGAGACTGAAAATTAAGTGGGTATGGAGAGCAGAGGGAGACACCAGGACAGAAATGAAAGAAAACAAATTGAGATGAACTCTGACAAGTGAAGCAAACAGAGTGGCAACTCTTACAAAAACACCATAAAATAAAAATAACTTTTTGACTATATCTCGCAATTGTGACTATCGCAAAACTTTATACCAGACGTTATGACTTTTTTTTTTTTTTGTAATTGCAACTTTATACTGGATATTATACTTTTATACTATATCTCTCAATTGTGACTTTTTTTTCTAGTCATTGAGACACACTTATTGTGATATCATATATTTCCTAGATGTGACCTTTACTTGCAATTTCGACGTTAAATCTCACAATGTGACTTTTTTTCTAATAAGTGCAACTTTATACCCAGTGTTGGAAAGTTACTTTTAAAAGTAACTGATTTACTTAGTTACATTTTATGAAAAGTAATATGTGTAACATTACTTTTTCTCACCTGGGCTGGACTTGCTTGTTTGTTTTTTAATAACAACAAAAAAGTTATATTTTTTGGCAAATGTTAAGGCCCTTTCACACCAAAAGTGAAATGACTAAGCCTAAAGTGAAGGAAATGCATATTTACACCTGTACAGAAGAGGGCACAGCTCAAACAAACCTTTCAGCTGTGCTGCCATTCTGGATTAAAGAAGAATAGGATACAGGAGAAGGAAGTTCAACACTCTTATTTCTAAATATAATCTAAAGTAATTTTTGCTTATTAGTATGGTTGAATTAGATCATTAAAGGTCAGCAGGAAAGACATTGGTTAATAAAATGAGATTAAATACATAAACCCCTGGTTTCACAGACAAGGTAAACTAGTCTCAGACTAAAATGCATGTTTGAGCTGTTTTAATGAAAGCAACTTGTACTGACATATCTTCAAATATGTCAGTGCCATCGTTTTGTCTCAAGATGCACACCAGTAATGTTTTTCTCTAGGGTACGATTATAAAAGCTACTTAAATTTCCTAATTGAACTAAGGCCTAATCCTGGCTTAGGCTAAGCCCTGTCTGTGGAACCAAAGTATATTTGTGTAATTTAATATAGTTAATTATTACAGGTTTGCGTGAAATTCTGAGATTGCATTTCACTGTTTTTATTCATTTTGAGGAATACTGAATGTTTTTGTGCAAGTGAGATGAGTAAATGCATGATCACATTTAGTCTAGAACTACAATAAACATTATGTTTACAGAGCGCACACAACACCTCTGCACTTTATTTCTCTCAACATGGGGACAGGAGAGCTGTCAGTCAATAAATGTGACTTGCGTTACTTATTTTTAAAAAGTAACTTAGATATTTTGTTGCAAGTTGAAAAATGAATGCGTTACTTTACTAGTTACTTGAAAAAGTAATCTGATTACATAACTAAAGTTACTTGTAATGAGTTACCCCCAACACTGTTTATACCACACATTGTGTTTTTATATGGCACAGTTGTGACTTAGTTACCCGTAATTGCGCTTTAAATCTCACAATGTGAATTTTTGTAATAAGTGCACCTTTATGCCACACATTGTGTCTTTATATTTCACAATTGTGACGTTGTTACTCATAATTGTGGCTTTAAACCTCACAATGTGACTTTTTTCTAATAATTGAGACTTTATACCATACATTATAACTTTATATCTCACAACGTGATACACTTTAAATTACACGCTGTCTTATATCTCGCAATTGTGATTTCAACCCAAAGTCACAATATAACAGAAATAGTGGCAGATCGTTTTTTCCATACTGTAACGTACATCTGTGTGAAACAGATTAT
>RJVU01018281.1:7484371-7495587 GCA_003731715.1 Anabarilius grahami | reverse complement strand
ACACATATTATAAAGCATATTTCAGAGAAGTCTGATCAAGTTAAAATTTTGCAAACTCCAAATAAGTAAATAGAAGGAAAAATTTGCATGGATGAATTGTTCACAAAAAGATGTGTATAGACAACAGATAAGGTGATTTTCCATTTTATACCAAATTTAATCTCATAATAATTATTATTGGAATTATTTTATTTTAAGGCAGGAACTAGTTTCCATAAAAACGACAGAACATGTGGAGTGAGTCAACCAAAATCCATATTCAAAATGGAATTGATTGACAAAGAAACAGCCAATGACAAATAAACTGCCAATCTTTTTCCTGTTTAAACATGGTGGAATAAGTCAAATCTGCATAAGCAAAATGACAGTAAAGGGATGGGTGATAGTCTATGGAGTGTAAGAGAAGGAAGGTAATTTGGAAAACAGTGAGGAGGATGGAGGTGGAGAGAGTGGATTATGCTGTGAGCTGGTGCTGTAAGGCTTGGCTAGGCTGGCACAGAAGCGCAGCACTATAATAAGCACTCTCTGTTTGCCCAGCGCTAGGCCAGCATTGTGCCAGTTCGAACGGACGGGCCAAAACCGACCCACAAAACACTAAAGACCTTGCTAAAGGGATTCTCTTTACAGTCAGGCATGTCCTTAGCCGTCTTGAGCAGGGCACTGGGATATAGTTGTGTGAGGACCTCGGGGGATATACCGATCTGAGAATAGCGTGGTCATGTCCGTATATTTGAAACTAGAACACATCTGCGCTAGAGGTGTTGGAAATGTGCTGAGCGTGTGAGTTTGCCTGTACTGATTGATTGTGTGGTAACAGGTAAATGCCCTGTTTAGCCAAACACTGCCTCACACCATCTGTCTCAGAGCATACACAGCCTGTTCACGTAGGTTGTGCCCTTAAGACAAACATACAAATGCAGACGCACATATACACACATGCCGCAAAGACTTAATGTTCACTCAAGCCTACTTATTCAGGCAAAATGATTGTGTGTGTAAGTCTGGAGGCCACAGGGCAGCACCTGACATGTCAAAAAAAGAAAAAAAAATATGGAAGTCAATGGCTACTATCAACTTTCTGGTTACCAACATTCTTCAAGATAAATGATGAGTAAATTATCATTTTTGGGTGAACTATCCCTTTAAGTTAAACCTGATAATAGCTGGAAGGAATCAGGATTTTTTTTTTTTAGATTTGTAAACATTTATTTTATAGATTTGCATTTTTAAAACAGCATTAGGTTGAAACTGTAATTTTATCTGAATATTTAGAGTTAATTTCACCTCTAAACACACACACACACATTATATATATACATACATACACTTTTTTTTCAGTTTGAGATGGTACAATCATACAAATTACTTCAAACAGAAAAAAAGTGAGAAGATCAGATCTTCTCTAGGGGAGCTGTACCTCTGATGGACAATGATATTTATCATGGTGTTAATTAGCCCTGCAAGTTATGATTTAATTAAATTCATTCGCGCCTTCCGTTTAAAATGTCGTTAGTTGCTTGCTGACATGACCGCTATCTCTCACAACCCACTCGTACACAAATGCACGACGTGTTTGTGCAAGGTGTGAGTGGAAAAACAAAAAGCATGTCTTTCAACTTGTCATCAAGCTCTGCCCGAATTAGAACGTGAAAATAGAGTCGCAGTTTCCTGGGATGTGTTTTGTGATTACTGCTACTACACCCACTCAAGCAAAACACACACACGCACACTTGTACCCTCACCCTGCACTCCTTTAATGATTCACTCAATATTATTTATATTATATTAAATACCACTCAGATAGCAACAATAGCTCTGTTGATTTCTTCCTGCTGAATAAAAATCTCACATTCTGTCATCTCTCTCCTTGACCACCTTGGGTACTGATATGCAAATGCCGGAGTGTTGTTCTTTTCTCTCTGAGAAAGGAAAAAAGATATTGTTGATCGTTGCTTTATGATTCAACAGAGACTGTGAAGTGGAAAAAAAATACATAAGCGCTGTCTACTTCAAAAACAAATTCACAGTTCACTTAAATAATAATTCATATGCGTTTTTGCATTATGCATTTCGTCTTTCTTCAGCTCTTGACTTCTTTTGCAGTTGTCATATTTGACATTCTCAGTTCTCGTGACTCATAAAAAAACTTATAACAAACACCATCAAGATTACTGGTTACTATATGCGTATATATATGTGTGTGAGTGTACATTCACAGTTTTTTTTTGTTGTAACAATGTAAAAAGTCTTTACTGTAACTTTTGATCAAATTAATGCATCCTTATCCAAATGTATGAATGCATTATATAACAATAACAGTATAAGATGAAGTACTTTGGAGTACTATACAAATACCATTACACATGAATATGGAAATCATTCAGTACCATGGTATATATTAAAATACCATAGTTTCAGCATTTAATGTAATCACAGTATTTTTTTTTGTACTTTTTTTTTATGTCAGTCCAATAACAGCTGGTCTCATGCATTTAAACTGCTCATCTGTTAGTAAAACTACATACACAGCAAGCGGATGTTGATAAGTCCATTTATTGTACTAAAAATGGCTGAATACAAAGTACATTCACAAGAACAGCACTTTCTGCTAGACTGTGCAGAGCCGACAGAATCTCTATCACTGGCTTAATGTAAGTAAATGACTCATGACATTAATCTAGCCTCCCTATCTACTGCTTTTGTAATCACTGTCTCAGACACACAGAGAAGTAAAATCCCATATGTGATCATAAAATAAGTTTTCACATTACGGACATACTGTCAGGTGTACCATGTATTTATATATATTTGATAAATATCATTCAGAGCTAGATACATATTTACACATTCCCAATGTAGAGACGGAGGAATGTCAATGACTACAATATTCACATCAATATGTGTCCACAGTTCAAAGGCAAACGTGTATTTGGTGTCTGTGTTACATTGTGGCACAGTCATTGGTGTGAGGCAAAGAGGTCATTGCCTTCATAGTAAGAGAGAGAGAGAGAAAGAGAAAAAGAGACTGGAATGGAGTTCATGTTACAGTCAACCAATCTAATTAACAAACTCGACTGGCTGACACTCTATGGCACTGAGCTCCGTTCGGGTATGAAGAAGCCAAAACGGAGATAATGTTCTCACCAAAGCGTAATTTTCGCTCTTGCTTCTTTTCACTTAGAGTCTTTTGGAGGGGAGACAAGAATAAGAAGGGGGAAAAATAAAGCAAAGTGCAAATTCGTCATTCGAGTCGGCTGCAATGCCTTTCCTCTTTCTCATAAAACATTCCAGTTTTTTTTTTTTTTTTTTTTTTATGTAGCGAGATGAGAAAGGCTGTGAGTTATGGGAGGAAAATAGCATTACTGTATTTGATAAGAGGTCAGAGTGCCTTAAAGGAGCTATTAAGTCCTCTTATGTGGGTTTTCAATGAATGTGAATGGTCTGGCTGTGGCAGAGAAAAAAAAGATAGAGAGGAGAAAAGTGAGGAGAGGATATTGAAAAGTGGGAAGAAGGACAGAGGAAAGACATACCTACCAAACCCCGGGTGACTGCAATGATAGTAAGACTCCAATGGGGTTCAAAGAGGACAGGAGGAGAGAGGAAGGGGGCAAGTCCATATAAAAGAGTTCATAGCAAAGGGAAGAAATGCACAGCGGAGGAGAGGCAAAAATGGAGAGATCACAAATCCATTAGTCCAAATTCCTTGCAGTGTCCTTAGATGAGAGATATCCACTCCCAAAAAGCTATGGAGAAAAAAAACGTCAGGGTTGGAGTGACAAACATCAGCGGACAGACGCCCATTTTCAGTCAGCTTTTCCTTTCCGACTTTGTCCATTTGGTTTTCTCATTGTTTATGTGCGAAAAAAAGGTAGTTATATATATTTCAGAGATGAAGAGATATGTGATATGGCAATCTGTGACAAGAGGCAAGCTCTGTCTTACTCCCGCAGAGCAAAAAGAAAAACATTTTGGAAAAAGAAGAATGTTTAAGGCAGTCTTTTTTGGCCGGCCCCCTTCTCTTGGTCAACGCCCGTTACTGCACCTACAAGAGGATAGATACGACTTACTACTCACGTACTGGAACGCAATACATTCCATGCAAAATATTTCTATTAAAATAAATAGATAAATAATAATAGTGCAATTAAAACATATCTTTGGACGAATATGTGTAAACAACATAAGGTGGTGAGAAGAGCAAGGGGGCAAGACCAAAAACCTGCTCTATCCATTCAAAATGTGGGATTAGAGCTCCTTTACTGTTATCAATTATTACATTTATTTTGCTGTAATTAACACTTTTACATTGCAACTTTATATACAAGCCATTTATGTCACACAGAGCATGTACAAAACTTTTCAGAGGGTACGTTGTCTTTGCAAAGTTCATTCAGAGACTTTCATTCTGATTTGAACAAACCTGCCCCCCTTAGTCCGCACTTGTAGGACAGCACTGCACAGATGGCCGTGCTCTCAGTTGGTCTTTTTCTCTCCGTGCTGTTGAACATTACAATTTATAGAAACCTAGCATGAATATGGCCAGGAAATCACAAAATGAAAAAGTCAAAAGTCCCCAAAAAGTTTCCATACAATCTCTGTTACTCTTTGCTAGGATACAATGTTGAGATAGACTCGTTACACGAAATAGAGCAAGAGTGACTACGATATTTTTTCCACAACAGTTCCTGCTGGCCCACACTGCTTTTACAGCCAATGACTGATCCAGAGGTCTCTCACAATGTTAGGACACAGACTCTTCACGCAGTAGGCACAGCTTGCCTACCGGGTGCAGATCAGCAGGAGAAATGCAACTGACATTTCATCTCATCAGTAGGCAATGAGGCACTGCACAGTAACAGTTTCAGCCACTGCTTCACTGTACCCTGCTGACACAAACACCAGCTGCTGCAATCTGTCCAGAGACCAGTGTGCGCCTTACGGATCCCGCATGTCACTAATACAGACACAGACTTTTTATCACTGCATTAAAGGCAACGCGCTGGCTTTGTATTCAGGACTGCCTGCTGCTGACCCATCGTTTTTGATGCGCAGGTGTAAGGTGCGAAAGTTACATAATGCAAAGTCTTTTTCATTGATTTTGTGAGATTTTTTTAGGATGATTTAAACTTAAATGTACGTAGGGCTCAACAATAAGGATGCAGATAGATAGATAGATTATATTATATTACTCAAATAAAAATAAAAATCTGAGAAGCTAAAAACATCTCAAGCATGTACGTGTGACAATTATTATTAAGGAACTGCTATTGTGAGACTGTCTGAAGATGCACACGTACAGATTTCTGCACAAAAAAAGAACATGAATACAAGAAATGATATTAGGAGCATGACCATAATTCCACTATAATAAAGTCAAGGTGTTTTTGTATGGGTGCACATGCACATATACACACAGTCGTTGGTTTATGGCTTCAGGTGTACCCAAAAGGGCTTTTAGTGGCCTTGCTCAAGCTGTTTTCTCAGATCTAATCACTGAGACAAGAGCCCTTCCCTAATCCTGGTCCTCACCTCTGCAACCTCGACATCTGTCGAAGTGTGTATATGCAAGTCTGTGAGTGTGTCGGGGAGCATCTGGGCCTAATGAGGCTCACAGCCTGCCACTGCACCCGTTTAGCACCTTCCCATGAGCACCTGCGTCAGAGGTTACCTCCTGACGTGATGTACCATTGTTGTTCTTGCCACTGGATCCCTTCCACCCCTCTCAATTCAGTGATTTTCAACTCTAGAATGAGGTTTGATTCCATAGACGGACGAACCCCAGAGTCATCTCAGTGCACACAGGGTTTACACTCTAGTCATCAAAGAAGTTATTGAAGTCTAACAATGAATAGTAAGTTGTACAAAGGACAACATATAAAAAATAAAGTGTTAAAATAAGTGAGAGAAAAAAAGGAGGGGGAAAAATAGGTACACTGTAAAACCGAACAGTGAAATTAATTAAATGAAATGAGTTTGTTTCATTTAAATAATAATGAAAGTTCATTTGTGTTGAATAGAAAAAAATAAGTTACATAATAGAACTCAAAATTTGATTGTAGTAAGCTGAACTTATAATTTAGTTGCAGCAGATTTCTAATTTCCAGCATGCTTTGCATCAGACTGTAAAAGGGAAATAAATGTTGAAATTAAGTGTCATTTTGTGTGTTTTTGCAAATGATTAACATAAGGGAGACATAAGTTAGTGTTTAATGCTGTATTATTTTGGGATTTACAGGGGGTTCTGTTTTGTTAGTTTTGTAGGGTTATCATTGTGGTGATGAGCAGAGCCTGTGGAGAGTAGAGCCTGTGGCCTGTAGGTTGAGGATGGGCTGCAAAATTGTAAGACAACATATACTGTATGTTGTTTGATTATATACATGCAAATATATAATAAGTCTCTTTGATAGTTATAGTAGCATGTGTTATTTACTATCTAACATTTAACCAAGATTTGAATGTGATGTTTATGTAAATTAACTGTAACTGCTTCCACGGCTCTCGGCCACGCCCCACTTGTCACAAAAATTTTAAGTTCTACTAACTTAAAAAAAAAATTGTTAGTTTCCTCAAATGTTTTGAGTATTCTAAACTTATTGAGTTTTACAGTGTACAGTGCTATTACAAAGTTTCGGTTGGTAAGATTTTTAAATGTTTGCAAAAGAATGATCTTTTCATCATCAATGCTGCATTTCTTTGATCAAAAATACAACAGTAATATTGTGACATTACAATTTAAAATAGATGTTTTCTATTTTATTATATTATAAAATATAATTTATTCCAATGATGGCAAAGCTGAATTTTCAGCAGCCATTACTCCAGTCTTCAGTATCACATGATCCTTAAGAAAATATATAATTGTGTGTGTGTGTGTGTGATTTTTGTGGTTTATGAGGACACAAATTTGTATAATGACATGGGTATTACACTGGTATTACGACATAAACATGAAATATGAGGCCATTTCATGAGTCCTCATATTTTAAATAGCTTTAAAAGCATACTAAACAATGTTTTATTAAAAATGTAAAAATGCAGAATGTTTTCTGTGATGGGTAGGTTTAGGAGTAGGGGTAGTGTAGGGGGACAGTAGTGTAGGGTGCACAGTTTGTACAGTATAAAAACCATTACATCTATGGGATGTCCTCACTTTGATAGCGAAACAAACCTGTGTGTGTAACAAATGTAAAACATGTTTGAACTGTGAAAAATCAAAAACATTATGTGAAAGATATAAAACACACATCAATGAGGGTGTGATTATCTTTTTTACTATTCAATTTTAACCATTTAATTATTGCATTTCTTAAATAAGTTACCAGCCAATTGCTTGGTGAGTTTCATTTACTGTCCTGAGGCGATCAGAATTATTCCTATGTGCTTTTTAAGCCATTCCCCAAAAGCAGCAACAACAACAACAAAAGGATTACTTGGTTCAATTGGACAACATTACCATCTATTTATCTGCTAACTATTATTGGATGTATTGTGGTAAAATAAACAAAAGTTAACTAACCATCTGCTTACAGTGATCCCTGTACACCCCAGCCAGCTGGCTTAATAAATTACACATCCTAATAACTACATTTTTCAGTAAAAATAAAATCAAAATCCAAAAATAAAATAAAAAACAACTCTCCAAAAGCCCAAAATTAAGGAAAATTAGGGGCTTCCAACCTCGTTCTGATTATTAACAATGACAACACATTAACAGTGCTTGTTCAAAACCTTTAAGAGGAAAAGAGAGTAAAAAGTGTGTTACGCCACAGGCAGATGGCCACAGTAAGTGGGAGTGTGACTGCTGTCAGCCTGAGAGAGATGCATTTTTCTGTTGTTAGCACTTTAAATAATTATGCTGAGGCTAGTGATTATTTGCATAAACACCATTTAAACATAGCTCAAGAGCTCTAATCCCACACCAAACAGACAGAGAGAGAAAGAACAGAGATTGCAATGTGATTTGCTCATTTTCAAATAACCATGCTAGAAAATAAAGCAAAGAAAATAAAGGGGTGAAACCAATAACTCTGCCCGAACGCTTTCAAGTAAAACAACTAAGCTGTCTGTCAAAAATTGCAATGATGAAAATTTTGGATGTGGGGTCGACTTTCATTCTCCCTCCTGCTATCTGTCTTTCAGAAGAAGGATAAATGTTGCAGCGCCGTCTGCCCGGCAAATGTGATCATACTTGCACTGACACCTCATTGTTTGTTGATGTCTTTATTTATCTCTTTCTCCATTCGTCTACTTTCTTAAGGCCATTACTCAAGTTGTCTCACAATCATAACCGAGCCGTTCATCAGACGGCTGAAAATAAAACCGTCTCTGTCTAACTAGGTGCGAACAGAGTGCTGGCCTCCATATCCTCCATTTTGTATCAACAGCTGAATGACAAACTGTGATTTATGGCTGCGGAAGTGTAATAGCAACAGATTTTATGAGACAACGATGAACTGATTTGGGTCTATAGACACTCTACTCTCTGAGAAATGTTTGGTTTGACAGCAGCGTGACTACTTGATTGCTTTTTGACTGGAACAGCTACAGGATTTGCTTTAGTGGCCTTGCGACAGTCAGCAGTCACTTAGCTCTGCAAAGTCTTCAGAAACTTTGAACTTCATTAAGAAGCTAAGAGATATTCAAGGTCCTTCTTTTGTCCAGGCGTACGGCACTTTAGTGAGTTCTTTTTCATACTGTGAAACATATGGCTCTGTGAGAGACATGTTACGGGTAGTATGGGGAGGTTTGAGGGTCGACCGCATTAGCAACATTTGTTATTATCTCCACGCAGTGAGACGACACAGCATGGATGCACGTTAGACATGCACGTTAGACATGTGCGTGTGCCATAGGCCCAGCGTGGCACATTTAAGCATAGTGAGGGTACCAGGTACCAGTGGGAGACAGTATGTGTGTATCTGGGCTTGCCTTTCAAAACCCATTGAGGGTGCCTATAGGAAAGGGGATGCACCCTTGGCATCTCACAGGGCACAGCAGCTGTCACGATGACCTATCTGTGACACCGTGTCCTAACCAGACGTGACATGACACTGCGACACGAGATAAAAGGTATCTTTTCCAATTCCATGTTAATCAGAGTTTTGGTCAAAGTTAATCAGAGTCAGCCACAACAACGATACACGACGAGTATGTGCAATGCCACAGCTGGAACAACAACATACAAAGTATGACAATGATAATCTCAGGTACTGATTATGTGCTTTATTTAATGTTAAAATAATTTAATGTGAGTTTAAATATATTTTGCGTGACCTTTATAGCCTTTGAAAGTGACAATGGATAATTCACGCCAGATCTTGAAAATAAAAGCAACAAGAATGTTCAAACTGAAAATGTGAACAAACAAGTGTATTTTATGACAAAGATTGTTTCAGTAATTCAGTATGAATATTTAATCATGTTAAAATGGTGTAATAAATATGAAATTGATTATGCACTTATCCATTTTGGTGCATGCAGAGCACTTGCAGAGAAAGCCCGCCCACCCATGCTTCCGATTGGCTGTAATTTTTCAACATACTGTTTGTTCAGATGATGAAACATCTTTGCGAATAAAAAAATAAAAATAAAATCAGTAAACAAAAACTCTATAAATTGTGAGTTGAAAGTTGTGAAAATTCTAAGAGGTTTAATTAATTAATTAATTTATTTATTNCAGATGATGAAACATCTTTGCGAATAAAAAAATAAAAATAAAATCAGTAAACAAAAACTCTATAAATTGTGAGTTGAAAGTTGTGAAAATTCTAAGAGGTTTAATTAATTAATTTATTAATTTATTTTTTTTATACAGTCCATGCAATTGTAGAGACTGTAAGTCTATCCCCCACAGCCACATTTTTATCCGTGTTAAATACAATATGGCATCTAACCTGACTAAGGTCTATGAATCAGTGTTTTTGAACAAATCCGTTGAATGACTCAGTGACTCACTTGTAAAGATAGTCATTTGTCGCCACCTACTGGTATAACGATGTATCAATTCGATCATTAACTTTATATATTACACTAACTTTATTTAAATATATTTTATATATAATTATATTTTATTATACATTATATNTTATATATAAGTTAGGAGAGGAACTCATTAAGGAGATGCTCGTACCCGACTCTAATTTAGTTGTCTTTTTAAACTAGACCACAATAATGTAATCCACAGCTAAAACTGCTCAGAAAATTGTCAAAAAGGTCTAAATAATTTCCTACATTCATAGTCAAAATAAATCAGGATTATATTTCTCAAATTACCATAGGTAAGTTAATTGCTCTTATTTCATTTATTTATTTAACCAAAAAAAAAAAAAAGAAAAAAAAAAAGAATGTCTGAGAAACATTAATTAAGCTTACTTCTTGAAGAAAAACCTGGGGCTATGAGGATTTTTCTCTTTTGCCAAACCCAACAAGCATGTAAGTCTTAATATTCATCTCTCTGTGCATTATCATGACAATAAAATGTCAAAGTAAGATAAAATTACTCTAAACCCTAGTGCGTATTTTCTCAATAGCATCATAAAGTTGTGTGTGTTCTGTATGTGTGCGTGGGCCTGGTTGAAATGCCGCACAGATAGTTCATCCATGAGCGCTCAGCTGTAACTGCCATGATGTCAGAGGATCTATCCAGCCCAGAGACAAAAGTACTGTGAGTGACTGTTTAGAGATCCAGGCGGCACTGACAATGACTCTGTAAAGGGAGGGGGAAAGACTCTGTAACTGTCGAAGCACCGGATCTGAAAGAGACTTCTTAGACTTCTCAGACCGCTGGAGTGTTTCATGCATTCCGCTTTCATTCGTTCTGCACTTCCTGCCTTGGATTTTCTCAGCCGACAGCTCACTCATCAGACTCTGTAAAGAAGTGGCTGATACAATAAAGGCAAGGTTGTCTAATCGTGTGGCCAACTTCGTCTCCATGCCAACATATGACTATTAATCCTCTTAGCTAGCACTGGGTCTCTTCATCTCTCATGTTTTTATGTCTACCTCCCTCTCATCCTTTTGCCATCCTCCGTTTCTCTTTCCTACGGATTAAGTATTTATGGGACAAGGGTTGTTTAAGCTTTATGTTGAGCAAAATGTCAAAACTTTTTTTATTTTTTACACTGCTCTTAAGAATACTCTGTTTTGAATGGCCAATTTCAGTATTCTAAAAAACTTTCATTAAACATTGTCAAAGGAAACAGATTGCCTTCATAACA
>RJVU01018281.1:7467493-7484111 GCA_003731715.1 Anabarilius grahami | reverse complement strand
AAAAAAAAAGAAAGAACAATCAATTAAAATTTCACAAGGCCGAGGTTTTGATGATCACACAAATACAGAGATGCTAAGTGACTGTTTCCTTCCAGTCACTGGTTTCCACTCATCAGATCACAGTCTTTAAAAACACTCTTTGATCACCAGAGACGAGAGAAAAGCAAGAGAGAGGCAGCTAATTGCTTGTTGACGGAGATAAAATCCATGTTTTTCACATGAACTGGCATCGGTCATTAAACTGACATGCTTCGTTAACAACTGTGCATTCTGTTGCTTCTTGTGGCAACAAATGTTTACAGCGAAGACCGCTGTCAGATACTGACTACACACCTGGTTAGACCTCAATTAGATCTTGAAAGCTTTGATCCATTTATTTATTTCATTTCCTACAGTTTCAGCTAGTTACTTGGTTTTCTTCTCCTTTTGCTACCCTGTTTATACCTCGGGATGTCCATCCAGGAGTAACTACAGATTGTACCAGCTCCAGTTTGGATCCAGCCTTTGCAATGTTTTCAGGTGACACCGACAATTCAGAAGATTTCAGATGACGTTAACTTTAGATTAACATGCAAAACTTTCAATTATTATCCAAATATTGTAATATTATCATTGTTTTGTAATCATTATGAGCACACGTTGTAATTGCTACCTAAGGGCCGTGACACACCAAGTCGACGGTCAGTGTATGTCTGTGGGTTTTTGCAGTGTGTTCCACACTTCCGCTGTAGTCTGGCTCACTTTGGCAACAGTTTGCCCTGAGTCAGCATGTTGAATCAGCGTCTGGGCCGTCGGTGAGAGAGATCGCTCTGATTGGCTGTTCAGTTTAGCGAATGAGTCAGTGGTTAAGAATAAAAGTGATGAAAGCGAGCAAAGAAGTCAAGACGGCACAGACAGAAAGCTGTTCTAATTTACATCATCTTACCTGAGCATTCCAATATGCAAAAATTTTCATAACAACATGAGCCGCCTGGAATGAAGAAAGTGATCATCATGATTGATATTCAAAATGGTAAGCAAGCACTGCTTTTTTTATGGTTTGCATATCTGCAATCCTAACTTCAGTTTCCCTTTTTGAATGACGAATATAGACTATTGATACCTGCTGATATAGACAGTTATTTCCTTTTTGTCGCTGCTAGTTCTTTGACGTCGGCTTTGTGTGTCACGGCCTTAACACGTTCGTTGTGTTAGCGTAACTGAATACACGAAGTTAACAAACCACATAACGTACAATTTTTTAGCTGTATGCATCCATCCATCATAAACATACTCCACATGGTGCTCTGGCAGAAGCTACAGTAGATATTTTACTTTATAACTAGTTAAATATGGATATTTTTCTTACACAAATGCATTGCTTTGCTTCAGAAGGCCTTTATTAATCCCCCAGAGCCGTGTGGAGTATGTTTATGATGGATGGATGCACTTTCTTCAGCTTCATACTCGGTCCCGTTCAGTGCCATTATAAAGCTTGGATGGGTCAGGATGTTTTTAATATAACTCCGATTGTGGTCATCAGAAAGAAAAAAGTCATATACATCTAGGATGGCTTGAGGGTGAGTAAAGCTTGGGGTAATTTTCATTTTAAAGTTAACTAATCCTTTAAAGGAATTTTTTTTTTTTCTAAGAACATTTTAATAATCTAAAGAACCTTTTTCCTTTTGTGCAATGGATGTTAAAGGTTATTCATGGAACCGTAAATGCCAATAAAGAACCTTTATTTTTAAGAGTGTATATTACTGCCATATGGACATTGATACGCTCATCTCTGGCTGATAGAAAAATACTTCCTAATCTTGACTTTAAAACAAGCATTTTCTATAAAGCTGCTTTGAAACATTATGTATTGTGAAAAACACTATACACTTGAATTGAGTTAAATGATGTGTGATAGGATTGTTAGCGTGCATGGTGGTTTGATATATTCAGCTATCTTTTTATATGAATCAATGTCGTAAACGTATACTACTTATACAAGTGTTTTACTCTGTCAACAACACACCGACATGTATTCAGTGCCGAGTATCTCTCTCCCATCTATCACTAGCTCAAATATGCTCTATTCCTCCAGATGAGTGGATGTGCTCTAGTGACAGCAGCTGACCCGTGATGTGTATTTCCTCCCCCTAAGGAGTGTTAGTGTGGCTACATACACATGCGCGAATGCACAGTGCAGCCTCTGGGCACTATGGGACCTCTCTACAATCACTGGCTCCTTTCCACAGTGTGACCACGACTCCCTGTGCCCTGGGCAAGATCAGACCCCACTGTTCCTCCAAGTGTGTGAGCATGTATATAAAGCTGGAAAAGATGATAGAGACACCCCTGTGTTTTTAAATCTGCTGTAATCTCACGTATAAATGTTACTCAGCCATCCTTTGTATGTGGTAACTACTTTGTTTCTCTGAAGCTTTATCTTTGTTTTACAAAAAGCCTATTATAACTGCAGATTTGTATTGGGTCAGTGGCATGTAATCATTTTCTGGGAAAACAAATGGAGATGAAAAGGAAAGAATTTATCTTTTTCCTGAACTCCAAAAGAGAGAAGGTCTCTGGCTATTTAGCAGGTCATTTTCAATAAATTATGCTGTATTCATCTGTGAAGTTCAACTGGTATGCAAGAGAGAGGGAAAATATAAAAACAGAGGGAGAGAAAGAGAATAGTGCGAGACAGGCCTGGTGTGCCAGTGGGAAATACTGTAGGTAGCCAGACGCCACCCAGCATGGCCCCTAGTGACCACTGGAAAGCAGCCAACACAATGCCTCATAGACCGATGGGGGTTCAGTCCTGGGCCTGGTTTAAAACAAGTTGAAAGGAAGTTCATATTCTTTTCATTGAGAATTGCAACTTAGGTTTATGGTAATCCATTCTTGTTCTCATTTAGTATTAAATGTGCACTCAATCAGCTCTTGTTTGTCTCAATGGTTTTAGTTTATACTGACACCTACTGGCATGGATGAATGAAGTTTCGTGCTTAATCTTCATAATGAAAATCATTTGTTAGAGGGAGGCTGTAGCTGTAATTGAATAAAAAAAAAATTAGTAGTACAGGGCTGTCAAAATGACTGTTAATTTTACAATTATTTTTCTTAAAAAAAAATTTTCAGTTTAAAACGTTAAAAATATTTAACGCAATTAACACAGCATCTGTCAACCTTTGGCCTTCAAGCCTATTAAATGTTAAAATGTAAGTGTTACAATATAAAACTATATTAAAAACACTAATGTTAGGAGCTATTAATTGCAGAAAAATGTGCAATAAATTTTTTTTTTTTTTATTGATTGACAGCATACACACATATGTTGGGTTTCCATGTTTTATGGGGACTTTCCATAGACATAATGATTTTTATACTGTACAAACTGTATAATCTATCCCCTAACTCTACCCCTAAACCCATCACTGAAATTCTTCTGCATTTCTATATTTTCAAAAAACAGCACTCTGTATAATTTATAAGATGTTTTTCTCATGGGGGCCAAAAAAAAAAAAAAAAAAGACATTTGGTCCCCACAATATAGGGATTATCAGGACCACAAACACACACTTTTTTAGGTGTACAGGTCTAAAAAAGGAAAAGAAAAAAAAAGACTGAATGCACCTTAAATATTGTAAGAGACAGTCAATCTCTCTGAGTTGTGTCTGAGGTTACGGTTTTGTCTGAATTTCAGACTACCTTTTAATATGTGAAGTTTGAACACATACACAGTAGCTTGAGTTGCCACAGAAATGGACAAGAAGAGTTGAATTCATTCATCTGACAGCAAAAGTGAATGAGTTCATAGCTAATGCGAGATTTTACGTAGTTCTTACTCAGTGTTCTAATCTCTACGGCCCACTTAGCACCAAAAAAAAAACACAATACGATGTATGTAAGACCACAACTATTTCTGCCACCAGCCAGAGGTAACAGTATTGCAAGAAAGACAGAAGAACAAAAAAGAGAGACCACCAGAAAATCCTGAGAGAATGAAGAGGTGGTCAAAAGACTTACACAGTGTCGTCATGTGCTTATTGAGCAGACAGGCATTGTTTCTAACGAGAGACATCTGGGTGTTTGTGTTGCATCACGTTTCACTGCTCACTCCCAGTGTTAGGGTGTAAAAGTTAAATGTTCATTAAAATTTAGTGAGAGAAAGAAACAAACTTTTTTTTTTTTCCAGTAGGTTTGACATTGTCTAAAGTTATGGATTTTCAGACTGTGATGTTGGAGAGGACAGGAGAGACTGCAGGCTCTTGCCCATTCTGACCTGTCTGTATCATGCAGCCACAGGCAGTGAAGTGTAATGGTGAAGTATGAAGCCTTCCAGTGTGACCTCTCATACGGCCTTCAGTGACAGCTTTGAATGACAACATGAGTGACTGTTCGACATGCACTCGAGAGAGAATGTCTCCAGGGCATGATGTGCTGGTCTTGTATGAAAATGTAAACATACTTGCTTGCTGAGCAAAATACAAATTCTTGAGGGTCTCATGACATCAAACAAGGCAGAAGGATGGTCATGAATGCTAAAAGAAAGGGAAAATTCTTAAAAATATACATCATAAATAAACAACCTCACTTAAAAAAGGCACTTAAAATAGCTCCCCTTATCTCTTTCAGTCCGGCCTCGGGATTTGGGCCTGGGTCGGACTCTAAGCCCCTCTCATGCTGTCACACCTTTAGAGGTCTTAGCCTCATGAATCTGAGCAGCTAGACTCAGATCAGACAGTCTAACATTCTGGAAATCAAGTACTTGCATATAAAATGAAATGGACCATAAAGCATTCTGTACAATTCATAAAGTTTATCAAGTCTCTAATGCACTGCTTCGTGCTTTCACGGTTTGATGCACCTTTTTATTTATTTACTCATTCTTATTCATCTATATGATTACTTATTTATTCATTTGAAAGCAGTTGGAGTCTTTCAATCGGTCCCAATCTGTTGCCAGCGTAATCCTAATCTTTCGTTCAATAATCAGTGGTCCTTCTGGTAGATACAGAGGTGGCTATGCTCTGCCTTTGATGGGATTATGTAGCGCTCGCAGCGGGATCCAGACACACAGGAGCGGGCAAACAAAAGATGAGCCCCGTAAGTCCCCTTATCCGCTCATTCTCTAAGTGGATTTGATGGGCGGCCATCGCACCGTCATGTTTTTTCTCCATATGCTTCAATAAAGGAGAACGACGGTGAATTGCCGTAGGTGCAATCGACCCTTTAAACTTTGTTCCGTATCTGTGACTTTATCCAGCCAGACTGACTGGTTTAGTGAGAGAAACTCCCTGAAAGAGTCGTAGCCTCATGTAAGAACTCTTAAGTTGCTAATAGCTGGGGCATATAAAATATCTTTAATGTTTACATTTTACCCTGTTTATTTCTTACCTAAATCCACAAAGGTGTGCCGAGGCATACACCCAAATTCCAAAGGCCAAACCCGTCTTGATTTAAGTTTGAACAAACAGGCTTGAATATACAGTAATAAATTAATGTTGGCATTTACACTAAAGACAATTACTCAATAGGTGACATGTTTTTTCTTGCGATCTTGCACCTGTTTTGTGTACGGACAGTGCTGAACAATGCCCTCTGCTGCTTCAACAATGTATGCTATGCTTTAGCTAAATGCTAGTGAAAATATGCTGCATCCAATACATTCTTTTGCTGAATTGGTGGCCAATTCATATGAATTCACTGTACAAAAGAAATTACTTTTTTTCATAGTGATCATACAAACACCATAAGTTATATGTAGCAGAAAATCACATGATCAACCCATGATATGTAATAGTTACATCACTACTAAGTTATCCTGATATTATGTTTGTCAAAGCAGATAGTATTCCTTGCCATTTATGTTCTTTTAATTTGTCCACACATTTTATAACCTAGATATTTTTGAAAATTAACTTGTATAGACATTGGTTGTTAAAGGATTAATTCACTTCAGAATTAAAATTTCCTGATAATTTACTCACCCCCATGTCATCCAAGATGTTAATGTCTTTCTTTCTTCAGTCAAAAAGAAATTAAGGTTTTTGAGGAAAACATTTCAGGATTTTTCTCCATATAGGGGACTTCAATGGGGTACAACGGGTACAGCTTCAAAACGCTCTACATGATCCTAGATGAGGAATAAGGGTCTTATCTAGCGAAACGATCATCATTTTCTAAAAATATTTCTAAAAATAATTCTAATTCTAAAAATAAAAAATAATAAACTTTTTAACCACAAATGCTCGTCTTGCATTGCTCCACGATCCGCCACGCATGACGTAATCATGAGCGTAAAGATGAACATTTGTTTGTGGTTAAAATATACAGTGGGTACGGAAAGTATTCAGACCACCTTAAATTTTTCACTCTTTGTTATATTGCAGCCATTTGCTAAAATCATTTAAGTTCATTTTTTTCCCTCATTAATGTACACACAGCACCCCATATTGACAGAAAAACACAGAATTGTTGACATTTTTGCAGATTTATTAAAAAAGAAAAACTGAAATATCACATGGTCCTAAGTATTCAGACCCTTTGCTCAGTATTTAGTAGAAGCACCCTTTTGATCTAATACAGCCATGTGTCTTTTTGGGAAAGATGCAACAAGTTTTTCACACCTGGATTTGGGGATCCTCTGCCATTCCTCCTTGCAGATCCTCTCCAGTTCTGTCAGGTTGGATGTAAACGTTGGTGGACAGCCATTTTTAGGTCTCTCCAGAGATGCTCAATTGGGTTTAAGTCAGGGCTCTGGCTGGGCCATTCAAGAACAGTCACAGAGTTGTTGTGAAGCCACTCCTTCGTTATTTTAGCTGTGTGCTTAGGGTCATTGTCTTGTTGGAAGGTAAACCTGCAGCCCAGTCTGAGGTCCTGAGCACTCTGGAGAAGGTTTTCGTCTAGGATATCCCTGTACTTGGCCGCATTCATCTTTCCCTTGATTGCAACCTGTTGTCCTGTCCCTGCAGCTGAAAAACACCCCCACAGCATGATGCTGCCACCACCATGCTTCACTGTTGGGACTGTATTGGACAGGTGATGAGCAGTGCCTGGTTTTCTCCACACATACCGCTTAGAATTAAGGCCAAAAAGTTCTATCTTGGTCTCATCAGACCAGAGAATCTTATTTCTCACCATCTTGGAGTCCTTCAGGTGTTTTTTAGCAAACTCCATGCGGGCTTTCATGTGTCTTGCACTGAGGAGAGGCTTCCGTCGGGCCACTCTGCCATAAAGCCCCGACTGGTGGAGGGCTGCAGTGATGGTTGACTTTCTACAACTTTCTCCCATCTCCCGACTGCATCTCTGGAGCTCAGCCACAGTGATCTTTGGGTTCTTCTTTACCTCTCTCACCAAGGCTCTTCTCCCCCGATAGCTCAGTTTGGCCGGACGGCCAGCTCTAGGAAGGGTTCTGGTCGTCCCAAACGTCTTCCATTTAAGGATTATGGAGGCCACTGTGCTCTTAGGAACCTTAAGTGCAGCAGAAATTTTTTTGTAACCTTGGCCAGATCTGTGCCTTGCCACAATTCTGTCTCTGAGCTCTTCAGGCAGTTCCTTTGACCTCATGATTCTCATTTGCTCTGACATGCACTGTGAGCTGTAAGGTCTTATATAGACAGGTGTGTGGCTTTCCTAATCAAGTCCAATCAGTATAATCAAACACAGCTGGACTCAAATGAAGGTGTAGAACCATCTCAAGGATGATCAGAAGAAATGGACAGCACCTGAGTTAAATATATGAGTGTCACAGCAAAGGGTCTGAATACTTAGGACCATGTGATATTTCAGTTTTTCTTTTTTAATAAATCTGCAAAAATGTCAACAATTCTGTGTTTTTCTGTCAATATGGGGTGCTGTGTGTACATTAATGAGGAAAAAAAAATGAACTTAAATGATTTTAGCAAATGGCTGCAATATAACAAAGAGTGAAAAATTTAAGGGGGTCTGAATACTTTCCGTACCCACTGTATATAATTTTTTTTTTTTTTTTTTAGAAAATGACCGATCGTCCACTAGAGTCCACTATATGGAGAAAAATCCTGGAATGTTTTCCTCAAAAACCTTAATTTTTTTTCTAATGAAGAAAGAAAGACATGAGCATCTTGGATGACATGGGGGTGAGTAAATTATCAGGGAATTTTAATTTAGAAGTGAACTAATCCTTTAATACAGTAATCTATGATTGGCCAATGACACTGTACAGCTACGAAAATGGCTTCATATAAATATAAATATAAAAATATGTAAGAAAAAAGATTGCACAATGTAGCACAATACATAGTGTCAGTATTTTCATGCACGGGCACTCCAGAACAGGCAATAGTGTAAGTACAATGCAAATGGCCATACCAAATGTTAAGTTATGATAAGCATTACACAGTACAGTGTTTGACAATGAGCTAATGGTAAGCTAAAAGATACAGTTAGGAAGAACCAGATCTTCACCTTTTAAAGTGATACAGTAACTCAAGCATATAGTATTCGATTAGGGCTGTGCATTTTTTGCATGTTAGTGTATGCGTGTATGTGTATGCTCACATTACAAACCTAAAATATTTAACTATTAATAAATATTTCACATTCCGTAGACAGAGTAAGACCACACACTCACTTCCTCCATCTCTCTCTCACACACATACACATTAACAGACACTTATACAAAGAAACATACAGCATTCAGAAGAAGGGGCATCGCCCGAGGTGAAAAATGGCTTAAAAAACAGCACTCATCCTGAGGAGAAAAAACAGAAATCAATAGCCACAGATGGTCTTACATCAGAATCAAATATCCTACTTCTTAAGAATCTGTCTCAACCTTTTTCTCTCAACCCTTTAAGAGCCCTGAGCTACAGAGCTGAGATAGCGAAGACAGGACACACACATAAACACACTTTTTCAAACACCAAATACTGTTGGAATGCTGGACAAATGCAGGACTAGTTTGGTGAAGAACTTAAGTTGAAATATATACACAGTTCATGATTAGCAAAATGAGATCTATTTAAAAGCTCAATGGACCTTGCTGATTGGTTGAGGACTCTGGAAGGCTAAGCAAGCCATCAGCTTCACAGTGACATATGAAACCCCACAACCTGCAAATCAACCCTACCTCAGGAAATGCTAAAACCTCAGCGAAAAATACGCTCGGTGTGTAGTGTGGGTGTGCGTGGGAGTGTGTGTGTGTCCCTATCTCAGGGAATAAGAGCTGGGAGATATTCCAGGAAGTTTTTCTGCTCAGCCGGCACAGTTGCTCAATAAAAGCTCCTGTGTGCGTAAGCCGCTTGTACCGCAGAGCATATTTTAATGAGCTCTATCCCTCTCTCCCTGACTGTTGCATGCTGGGATTACCTTTCGGGGTCACGTCCATCCTAATCCCATCAGCGCAACATGGCTCAAAAACCAACAAGCCACTGCTGACCTCCACAGGTAGACCTTATGCTACAAACCCCTGACTATGTTCCTCACCTATTTTTTAAGCATTCATCAGGTAGATGAGAGGAGAACTTGGAAAGACTGAACTCAAATCAATGTTCCTAACCTGAGAAACCAGGTTTAGATTGTTTTGATGGAGATCGACTTTACTGAGGCTTTTTCAAGAAGCTTGCGATCCTATAGTGCATTGCAGCAGGTGAAAGTAGCACACATGCATGCATTATAGATGTAAACTGGGATTGCTTGATACAAGACAGAGGAGAACGAGAGAGTGAAGTAGTGAGCTATGATGGATTGCAGAAAGGAAACAGTGGTTCAAAAGTCTTTACCGTAAAGAATACATAAAGCTAACAGGAAGGAAAGAAATACACGGAAATACAGTGCTTTTTAAGATGCATAGATTAAAGTGTGATGATAAGCAGCTTCACAGTGAAGCAAAATGAAATCACACACACACATACACACACACACAGGTTGGGTTTTCATGGTTTATTGGGACTTTCCATAGACATAATGATTTTTATACTGTACAAACTGTACAAACTATTCTATCCCCTAACCATATTACTATCCTTGTAAGGACATTTGGTCCACATAACATAGGGAATACCAAGTACACACACACAACTATCTCTCACTACTCTACACACTTTGACAGACAGGTGTGTTATGTCATACACTCACCTATCACTCCATTCATCTCTTGGTCCTTCAGTTTCACACAATGTAAAAAAACAAACAAACAAAGCCCACAATGATTTGGACCAATTAAAATGTGCACTCATCCATCCATCCATGTAATATATGTCCCAGAAGTAGCAGAGAATGCATATTTGAGCTTGTTTTATGCATCTGTTTCATGAACAACATAAACTACTGATTCATCTATTCAGTCTGATACACAGGTATTTCCCATCATTAGTTAAAAAGTGAGCAGTGCATTTCTGAGGATTAATCTCAGTTTTATGCACCATAAAGAGTAAAAAACATTGTCTCCAGAACAATACTGCGTAAACCTATTGAAATGGCTGCTTATCCGTCTGTCTGTCCATCCATTCATTGTCTATTCCATTCATCCATTCAGTCTCTTCTCTAGCTAAAAAGTAAGTGATACATTTTTAATGTGTTAATCTACGTTTCATGCACTGTAAATACTAAAAAAATGTTTCCATGACAATGTAAATCTAATTAACTTTCCTATTTAAATTTCCACCCATGAGCAGTATGTTTTTGATTGTTAATTGAAATGTCCGTTCAAATAGTAAGAAATCTTATCAGTAGCTGAATAGTGAGCACAGCAGGGTATTTTTAAATGTGCTTATCTCAGCTCAGATCAGATGTGTTTTTTTCCAGTGTTTAACATCCACTAGTTTTTATGTCATGTTTAAACCTGTTTCATCTGCCAGATACACTGTCTTCTCATCTGAAAGTGCAAACCTATTTCCTTTCATTGCAGTGATGCTTACTCTCAATGCAGTTACCTCTTTTAGTTACTTTTACACACATACACACCAAGCAGCAAGCACTAATCAATGCAGAGAGAGGAAAACGAGGAAAACAGCACAAAGTCAAGCTGAGTAGGCTAATAATACTGACACTCCAGTGCAAACTGTAAATCAACATTAAATCAATGCTTAATCAATGTGTTCCTCCCCCTTATCATCAACCTCTCAATGAATTACTAAAGACTAGCTCCAGATAAATGCTGACCCCACGAGTCTTCCCTCTCACTAAGCTTGCAGCAGAGGTATCTCTGGTTTAATATAGAAGGGATTGTTACTGTTGAACCTGCTGAAGTAGTGGATTGTGAGTAGGTTAAGCCCAGTTAAAATCCAACTAAGTGCCAAACCCGATGCCAGAGGTCAAACTAAGCGCAGTTTGACCTCAAGATAATACAAAAAAAAACTTAAAAAAGGGTATGTCATGGGTTCCACAATACAACACAACTGTTCTGAGCACTGATAATAGTAAGAACTTACTTGAGCAGTAAATCAGCATATTAGAATGATTTCTGAAGGATCATGTGACATTGAAGACTGGAATAATGCTGGAAATTCAGCTTTCCAATCACATGAATAAATTACATTTGAAAATATATTAAAACAGCTTTTTTAAATTGTAATATTCAATTATTGTTTTACTGTATTTTTGATCAAATAAATACAGCATTGGTGAGCATAAGGAACTTCTTTCAAAAACCTATTCTACCAAAATCCTATGGACCCCAAACTTTAAAATAGTAGTGTAAGTAGTTACCCATAAAAATACCACTGTTAGACCTACCTACCTACCTAAAAAAATAAAATAAAAAAATAACAACCCTTATTTAACCCGTAAGTGCATGCCTCGGTAATGAATGACGTCGTCATTCATTACCCTCCTCTTCATTCTTTTTTTTTTTTTCTTTTAAGTTAGACATCAACCTTCTTAGTAGTCCCTAATCAATTCATTATAAACAATTTAATGAGAAAAACATAATAAACTTATAAAAGAAAGCCTGTTTTTCCATTCATTTTTTTGTAAAAATTGTATAGGGTCGGTAACGACCCAAGATGTGTAACAGTGCAAGTATATTTTTTTCTGCACAACAATAATTGAAACTTTGATGACTGAATAAGTGCAATTCACCTTTATTCTACAAGGTGGCAATGTCTGATACACAATGATGAAGTGACGTTTCACTCAGCTACCTCAGGCAGAAAACAAAAGAATAGGAAGTATCATCAGCAAAACTTGAAATGCCTCAGTGATCTGCTGCAGATAGTCACTGTCACTTTATGGTGGATCTGGTGAAGAAGCTGTCAGCGATCAAAATACTGATTTTGAAGATGTTTAAAATGATAGTTTTGAGAATATGTTTGAGATTGTGAATATGAGCAGGTGTTGAATGTACTGGGGAATGAGCTCTGACGAGGACAGTGATGTTCGTATAAAACATCTGCTCAAACTGAACCCTTCCAACCTCCAAAGGGAGGTTCCAACCCTTCCAATCAACAAAATATGCTTTATTTTATTCTTCTGTAATTGTTACTCTAATATCAGGAGAGTTTTATATTCGCGACAGGTGGAGATCCATCCGTGTTAGATAAAGATCCGGGTCACTAAAGAGCAGAATATGTAATAACGATCGGTGAAATATTCATGCTTTTAAGGGTTAATTTGTCATTTGTTCTATTTATTTGTGCTATTGCTTATAATTTGGTGAAAAGATTCTTAGCATTGAGTCACAGATTGAGATGTACTAGCAACCCCAAAAAAAACAAAAAAAAAACAGTCTCAAATAAAAATTACTTTTAACAGCTTTAATTATGTAATTTCTTTTATTTTTCTAAATTAATATATATTTTTTTTCTACAGCTGGAGTACCTCATTTTTGTTGCTTCCTAAAGAGGAATGTCAATATACCCCTGAATCAAATTGTATAGCAATTTTGTGAGCTATCTGCAGATATCGTATCGCTGGCTATGATAATCTGTATCAGACCGTATCATCATGAACTGTCTGATTTACACCCCGAATATAAAGCCTAACTCTATGTAATTAAACTTTAGACAAAACAATGATGGTTTTTGAATGAATGAGCAATAAGACTTTTTATTTAAAGGTGCCCAAGAATGCTTTTTCACAAGATGTAATATAAGTCTAAGGTGTCTCCTGAATGTGTCTGTGAAGTTTCAGCTCAAAATACCCCCATAGATTTTTTTTAATTAATTTTTTTAACTGCCTATTTTGGGGCATCATTAACAATGCACTGATTTACACTCGGCGCCGCCCCTTTAAATCGCGTGCTCCCTGCTAAACGAGCTCTCGACTATATTACAGCGCATTTACAAAGTTCAAACAGCTAATATAACCCTCAAATGGATCTTTACAAGATGTTCGTCATGCATGCTGTATGCATGCTTCGAATTATGTGAGTAAAGTATTTATTTGGATGTTAACGTTTTATTCTGAGTGATTTTGAGGCTGTGCTCCGTGGCTAACGGCTAATGCTACACTGTTGGAGAGATTTATAAAGAATGAAGTTGTGTTTATGCATTATACAGACTGCAAGTGTTTAAAAATGAAAATAGCGACGGCTCTTGTCTCCGTGAATACAGTGAGAAACGATGGTAACTTTAACCACATTTAACAGTACATTAGCAACATGCTAACAAAACATTTAGAAAGACAATTTACAAATATCACTAAAAATATCATCCTATCATGGATTATGTCAGTTATTATTGCTCCATCTGCCATTTTTCGCTGTTGTTCTTGCTTGCTTACCTAGTCTGATGCTTCATCTGTGCACAGATCCAGACGTTAATACTGGCTTGTGTAATCCCTTGAACATGGGCTGGCATATGCAAATATTGGGGGCGTACACCCCGACTGTTACGTAACAGTCGGTGTTATGTTGAGATTCGCCTGTTCTTCGGAGGTCGTTTAAACAAATGAGATTTATATAAGAAGGAGGAAACAATGGAGTTTGAGACTCACTGTATGTCATTTCCATGTACTGAACTCTTGTTATTTAACTCTGGCAAGGTAAATACAATTTTTCATTAGAGGGCACCTTTAAGCAAATTATTTTGCAAAACTGAGTCAAAAACAGAACAGCTGCATTTCATTTCATTTCAAGTCTTTTTGAACACTATTTAAACATAGCTAATGTGTCACACTACTGAGGAATATAGTGAAATTAATTTAATTAGTGGTTGTAGTTAGTTACTTCCTAACTCAGGTGTGTAAACTGATGCCATTTATCTGAGTCAAAAAAAGAAAGGGGGAAAAAAAGGAAAAAACTGCATTATTATCTGCGATGAGCCAGGACAGGAGTAATATCCCTGCTAGAGAGAATTCATAGGTCTTCATGTCGACTGAAAGATGAGAAACTTAAAAGTAGGAAAACTGAGGGTATAGCGGTGGAACACATTCTCAGTCTTACACAGGAAATTGATTCTGGCCCCAGCGGTCACAAGGACCTTGTGTGAGAAGTGTGTGATTGCTGGCGTGTGTATGTATTTTGGCAGTGGGCTGGTCAAACAGTCAAGCTTCGGACATGATAAAGCCAGATCTCTGTGGAACGCAACAACAGCAGGCTGCATCAATAACGCGATAAGAGAGGATCGCTTACAAATACAAATGCAAGAAGGCGAGCACATTCACACAGACATGTCATGGAAAACATTGCATGAGGAATGAGCTTTTGGCACCAATGTTCTTCATTCACTTGAATTAAATGCATCATCACCCCACCATTCACATGGACTTTGACTTAACATATGCCTGATGTGCAGGAATTCATTGACCAAAGAGCCACTTATATAAGGGCATTTCATTGTGCACTTTTGGCCCTGTGGACTTTTAGAACACTTTTTATACTCTTACTAGATTATGTATGCTAACAGCTGTGCATTCTCACCCAAGACATGTTTTGAAACAACAAACATTTTCACTAAAATGTCATTTCCATCACAACTTATATTATCTATTGTGTTCGGTAACAATCTGTAGTGGAAATAACTTTGTTCGTTCATTCGTTCGTTTTTTTGGACAACTTAGTTCTGCTAATCTCTCTATACAACCCAATCTCACGGCAATTTGTACGTATTTTACGAGGTGGCTAATTCGTACGACCTCACTTGTACGAATTAGTAAGGTTTTTGCTAAATCATATGGATTTTGGACCTTCCCCTAACCCTGCCTCTAAACCTACCCGTTACTGGGGTTTAGACAAATGGTATGAATTCATACGAATGAGGTCGTACGAATTCGTACAAATTAGCAACCTAGTGAAATACTTACAAATTGGTCATGAGATAGTGTTGCTCTATATTAATACAACTTCTAATTACATAGCTATTTTAGATTTCTGAAATAGACAGAATTAAAAAATTATTCCACACATTCTGCACAAAATCATTGCTGGATTGGACACAATAAAATATATTTTTAAATACTTTGAATACTTCATTAAATACTTTAATAAATTTTTTTACTGAACTTTAAAAATCACATATTTCATATTTCATCTCAAGCATGCTCTTTTCCTTAACTAAGTAACTAAGTACATTCACTTTTAACAAAAAATGTTGGTTGTGATGGAAATGATGCCACAACTAAAGGACATGATTTATTTTTTATAAAATTATTATAAAGTATTACTATTAAAATTACTATTAAAATAAACAAATTTGGATTTTCATGTTAACACCAAAAGTCAAGTAAGGAAACATGAAGGCCATACGTTTAATTTCCAGAAAATGTTTGCACTGATTAAATGTTCCTGAGTGGAATGTAAGTCATCTGCTAAATGCACAAAATGTAAATGAATGCAAATGCATGATAAAAAGTTTTAATATGGCCTTCATATAGCAAAAAGAAAGGAGTTTAATTTGTTTCAATAAAAATTAGCCTGGTCTCTATTCCTCCAAAATGTGTCTTTTATGACAAAACAGCACAATGAGAATATCCTGAGAATATCCTGAGAATATCCTGAGAATATTCAAAGATTGCACAGGCAGAAACAAAAATGCATCTATTTTGGCACTGTTTTGCATCACTACTTTAGCTTTTCCGATGACAATTAGCCTCCCGTTTAGAGACTTAAAAACATCATCCCACATTTAATCAACTGTCTCATTCATTTCCGATTCTAGAACACAGACAGCATGAGTCCAAAAGCTAGCTAATTTAACTACTAATCTGCTGATTAACACAAAGTTGTATTAACTGTAATGTAAATGATAGGGCGAGGGTTTTTAGGACTCAGCGTGGAGGGGAAACACCTCTAGTCCACTTCAAGATGAAGTGAGAGAGAGTAATTTGATTAAGGGAAACACACTTCTGCACGTGTTAAGTCTTTCTACCGGAGACTTAAAGCAGTATTCAATTACCTGCTCAATCAAGCCCAATTTACTGCTAGAGTGGAAGGAAAACATACAGACTGTAGTGGGTCTGAACCTCACTTTTCTTACAGAGCGAACACACACACACACACACACAGAGTCAGGCTTCACACCAAGAGTCAGTATTGATCTTGAATCTATAGTGCCTGGGTGAGGTGAGGTGACATGTGTTCAAACGCAAGAGCTCTTCATATCTGGAAACAGCTTACTGCCTACTGAGACACTATGGCATTAAGTATAGACAGCATGAGCCAGTCTATGAGTACACCTATCATTACTGGTGTATGTGTGAGACACTTGGTTAGGTAAGTGGGCAG
>RJVU01018281.1:7444734-7462519 GCA_003731715.1 Anabarilius grahami | reverse complement strand
AGAGAGAGAGAGAGAGAGAGAGAGAGAGAGAGAGAGAGAGAGAGAGAGAGAGAGAGAGAGAGAGAGACCCAGCTGTGGTTCACTGCTGCACACTTTATTATATAATTTGTGGAGGCATTAGATCTACTTCCATAGTCCACTGGGCTTTCACAGGCATCCCACAATTCCAATTAAGTTGTGCGTGTATGTATGTGTCCATTTCTACCTCAGATAACAAAATATCAAAAGGTAATTTTGAGTTTATCTCATAATTGCAACTTCATATCTCAGAATGACTTTATATCTCAAAATTGCGATTTTTCTCATAATTGTGAATTCATCTCTCAAAATGTGACTTTCTTTCACAATTGCAACTTTATTTCTAATAATGACGACTTCATCTCAAAATGTAACTATACAGTATCTCACAATTGTTTTCTCCAAACAGACTTTTTTTCTACTAATTGCAACTTCATTTCTTAAAATATGACTTTGTCTTTTACATTGCATTTTTTCCTCGTAATTGTGAACTGATATTTCAAAATGTGATATCTCAAATTGCAATTTTTTCTCATAATTGTGAATTTATATATCATAATGATTAATCTTATATGAAGTTACAATTATAGAATGTAAGGTCAAAATTGTGAGTTATAAAGTCAAAATTGTAAGAAATAGTCTTTATACAATAGAACTTTATTTGACCTTATACTGCATATCACAATTGCAACTTCATACTGTATCTCACAATTATAAATTTATATTCCACAATTGTGATGTTACAATGTAACCATTTCATATTTTAGACCTTACAATTATGATCTTACAATGACCTGTATTTACTTTTAAACTACAGATAAAAAATAAAATTTTCTCAGTATAAAACAATAGAAGTCAATGGAAAGTGTCCATCACGACAGAAAAACACAGCTGCATATGTATGTGCGCACTTCATTGAGGTTGAGCAGGACGAGATGACCCACTGCCTGAATGCATTGTGGTTGCTCATTTTAGTGAAGACCCCAAGCTGCCCCACAAGCGCCTGTCAGAGTGGAGCTATGACTGATAATCACAGTTACACTCATCACAATGAAGGGGAAATGCTAGAGAGAGAGAGAGAGAGAAAGAGAGAGTGTTGAGGAAGGGGTCAAGTGCAAAGAGAGAGTTTTAGAAACAATTTTGTGTCACTTTGTATTTAAGAAGAACATCACGGTGGGAAAACTAGTGAGTGGGGACAGGAAGTAACAGAAACTGCGTGTGTGGGAAACACTTCCAGAACATCCAAGCGCATCTGCTTTTGATTAGCTTACACAAACCCGATGCTGTTCTCTCAGTTCTCTTTCACTATGTTCTCCCATCAATCTTAAGGTTCAACATTCAGGGGGTGTCCACGGGTTAAACCTCCAACGAGACTTTCACAGGCCATTCCGAGAGGAATGAAGAGACAGTGGTAAACACTCAAGCATACTTCCTGACCAAACCATGAATTCTCTTCCTCGTTGTCTATATTCTCTCCAGCCGCTCCCTTAACTCCAGCTTTAGCCTTTTAATTAGGGTTGCCATGGCGCCCTCGGCATATGAACAAAGCATTTTAGCGTTTCAAGAGAAAGTGGCAAGGTGCATATTACTGCCGTCATAAAAGGATCTGATCAATTAGTCATGTTTTGCATCATGGACCAAAATTACACTAACCTTTCTGTGTTTAGTTTAGTTCATTTTTTAAATTTTTGTATGGTTTGATGTGGAAGATTAAATAAATATGAGTGGAATTGTGGGCTGAGGGAAGAGTGATTCAGAATCTCTAGTGTCTGCATGATCATTAAAGGAAAGCCGCATAAAGTCTGTAATTAAAGGATGTGCATGACAGACATAGATATTGCAAAGATATTGCAGACTATTTTAATAATTATTTTACAAATAAAGTTAGTAATTTATATAAAGTTAGTAATTTAAGAAAAGGTTTTGGAACACAAGACTAATTTCTGTGAACTGATCAAAAATGAAGTCATGGCTGATAAAATGTGTAACTTTAACTTTAATTGTGTGCAAACTGCAGAAGTGATGGCCCTATTAAAGTCTCTTCCAACATATGGTAGTCCAGGCACAGACAACTTGGACAGCCTAGTATTGAATAAAACAGCCGAATATATTGCTGTTCCGTTGTGTCATATATTTAATCAGTGTATAGCGAGTGGGATTTATCCCACTCTGTGGAAGGAAGGGAAAATTATTCCACTGATAAAAGACAATCGATTATCTTATAATGGGCATAACTGCAGACCTATAAGTATTCTGCCTGCACTCAGTAAAGTTATGGAAAAGATTATTCATACACAAATTTGTAATTATTTCCAGAAAAATAATTTGATGACTATGTTTCAGCATGCATATAGAAAGGCACATTCTACCTGTACAGCTCTCACACAGATGACCGATGGATGGCTTAGAAGTATGGATAATTCTGAATTAGTTGGAGTGGTCATGTTGGACTTCAGTGCCGCTTTTGATGTAATAGACCATCATATTTTAATTGAGAAATTGAAGAGCTACGGCTTCACTCCTTCTGCTGTTGCACTGATGAAAAGTTATCTTTCCCACAGAACTCAGCAGGTTTTTTACAATGGTTCTTTATCTAATTATAAAGGTTTAGTATGTGGTTTACCTCAAGGAAGTTGTTTGGGTCCTCTTTTGTTTTCCGTTTTTATTAATGATTTGCCCTTAACTGTCAAAAAAGCATCAATGACAATGTTTGCAGATGACTCAACTGTTTACTATGCTCCAGACTCATGTGACAAACTTAATCATGTTCTGTCTAGAGAATTGGATTCGGTGTATGAGTGGGTTAGCGGAAACAAATTAGCCTTAAATATATACAAAACTAAAAGTATGATTATTGGATCAAAACAAAAATTGAAGCTTGGATCGGAATTAAAGTTACATATAGCCAGGCAAAGAATACAACAAGTAGAAAAGGTCAAACTGTTGGGTTTGGTTATTGATAGTAGTCTTTCTTGGGCAGAACACATAAATACTATTGTTAACAGAATGGGACGCGGCATTGCAGTAACTAAAAAAATTTGTCATTATGTGAATCAGGACACTTTAAAAATAGGTACAGAGTCATTAATATTATGTCACTTGTCATACTGCACTGAGGTGTGGTCTTCTGCATCTAAAAAGGACTTGACAAAAATACAAGTTGTGCAAAATAAAGCAGCAAGACTTGTTCTGGGCTGCTCAATTAAAACAAGTAGAGATCAGATGTATTCTACTCTTTCATGGCTCACTTTAAACCAAAGAATAATAGTTACTTTAAGCACCATGATATGTAACACATTGACAATGAAAATGCCTATTTTTCTGTTAAATAAAATAGTGTACTGTAACTCTGTGCACAATCATAACACCAGAAAGGCAAACTATGGTCATATATTGACCCCCTATCCAAAAACTAATTTTATGAAGAAAACCGTCCTGTATAGAGCTATGGTCATCTGGAATAACATTCCCATTGAAGTTCGTCAGGTTTGTAATTAGCTGTAATTTAAAAGCAGTCTAAGGTGTTATGTGTTGATGTAGGTTCTTATATGTCTTGATTAATGTTATTATAAATCATATTGTATTTATGTCTCATCCTGTTATGGACCGAAACCAGATTTTATGTATGTATGTGTGTGTGTGTATGCGTATGTGTATGTATGTATACATATGTAATGTGTATATGTGTATATTTTATCTACTGTGATGATTGAAATGTTGTTGTTGTTGTTGTAATGTAACATTTTAGAATGGACCCCAGGAAGACTAGCTGATTGCACAGACTTTCAGCTAATGGGATCCATATAAATAAACAAATAAACAAATAATAAAAAAATAAAAGCATTACCCCAGTCTACACGAATCAAGGTTTGCATTTAATTTAAATGTTTCTGACATTATCGTAATTTATGTTTACCATCGCAAAATCTCTGGCCAAATTGTCAGCGGTACAAATTTTGTTTATGGATAGTTAGAAGCATTAAAAACAACTAAAATCTCAGTTTTTTTTCCCCCCTCTATGTGTGTACATCCGGTTCAGTGCATCGGAATTTCAAAACAATTTTCCTGTTTTCCAGCTTAAAGAAGTGGCCTGATTGAATGGTACGGCATAGATTGGATGTTGCCGTTATGGAGATGGCTTGTTTGCTCATTTGAGACGAATGATTGCCTTCATTTCCCCTGATATGGGCGTGATGGCAGGAGAACGGCAGCCTATTTGCTCTCCTAAACGAGGGCGTAATGGACGCTTTGTGCAACGTTAGAGCGCTCCGTGGCTGCCTTTGAGAGGCTCTTGAGAAATGAACCCTGACAACTGCACAGATGTTCAAAAGGCCTTTCTTCTGTTTAGATGTGTAGACCGTTCATTTGTTTTTGTTTGTTTGAGGAAGCCATTACCAGTCGGCTGATACGAACACTAGGTCTGTCTTTAGAGGAGAGATGAGAGACAGAAATTCAAATAGATCCATAACTGCTCATAAATGCTCAGGCAGCATCTCGTTCAGACGAACGACATCAAACCACACGTCTGCCATTCCTGGCTTTTACCGCATAATCACTTTCTGCTTTGAGCTCGTCTCATCTTTTCCATCTCGGCTCATTCTGTCAAATTATTCTCCAAAACATTTCACCTCCATCCCCTATTCCTCCGTATCTCTTTCTCTCCATTGTCTCTCCCGTTTTCACCCACTCTTCCCAGAGAAGACCCACAGACCCATCCATTTCTATTAGGCAGGGGAAATGAGCACATTAGGGAAGAGAAGGGGGTGTCGGGCGGAAATGCCCCCCCTTGGGACGCTGAGCTGGGGTAATGGAATTACACTCCATTATCAGACGGAGATGATTCCATTTAGCTGGAGAGGAGCGAGCTACAGCGGAGAGATGGAGTAAGAGAGAGGGATGGAGAGAGGAGGAGCGCAAGTTCAGTCCATTTCGCTTCATCTAAGCTAATCTTAGCTAAACAACAGCTACTGTGTGTTGGCTATCACGCCATTTCTCCAGGGCCAAACTTCTAAGGGCTCACTGAGCTTCAAGGCCTACCAATGCAACGGTTCTTAAATGGTTTCATTTAAGGACATAGGATTTACATATAATGGTGACTCAAAATGGTACCAAAATGGTTTAAGAATACAAAAGCAACAAAAATATCCTTAATATTTTGTCTAGTTTTATTGGGGACACAGTTTTTGACCAGTGTTGTTATTGTTCACCAAAACTAAAAGTAAAACCTTTTTTTTTTCTGTAATTGAAATAAATCTGAAATAAAATATAAATATTATGTGGAAAACTTAAACTAATTAAAATTTACATTTAAATGTTGGAGGAAAAAAATTATCAAAGCTACACTGAAATAAAAAATAAATAAAGCAAAATATAAATATTAAAAAACACATAACAAAATAATAATAATAATACTTTAAGTAAATAAAATAAATAAATGAAATATTTAGAAGGAGATAAATTATTAATAAAATATTGTTAATATACTCCTTTTCATTTCCTCATGGAATATAAGCTATAGGTAAAGCTATAACTGAACTGATATTTTGCTATAAGGTTGAGCCCATCAGAGTCAACATCTACTTCAGCAAAGACGACCTTCTCCATGTCTTCTACAGCGACTGGACATTTTTTAGAGTTTTACTAAGTCACCCCCCTCTGGATATACTTTGGTTCTTTCTGTTCTCAGAGCAATGAACAGAAAGAATAAAGACAGAAAGTGATTGAAAGTAAGAAAAGTCTTAGTCTTGGAAGTGTCTCTGGGAGGCAGCCTGTTCTGACTCCTGTTGGTCTAATGGAAAAGATTTTCTTTGGAATCATGAAGAAATATGAGATTTCTCTTTTTATTCTCCACCTCTCTTCCTCGGGTATAAAAAAAGGTGTGAAATATGATATATAAATATGATATATTGTTTGACAAGAATATTTGCACAATGCACCATGGTTTAATCTGCAATTATTCTTATAATGAATTATTGAAAGGTGAAGTGTGTAATTTATATGCAACTAGTGGCACCAAACAGAATTGCATAAATACACAAATAAATAAATCAAACAGGTTTCTTAAACCCTCCCCCTGTCTGCCATTGGTCAAACAAGCAAATAGCCCCGCCCCAAATTGGGTTCCATGTTCGGCTGGTTAACATGCTCCAGTTGGCCCCTGCTAATAGATGCTGTATTTCATTATTCTATAGTAAATGTTTTGCAAGTGACTAATTGTTATTTATTTAGCCCTCTTAATGCTCTTAAGATGAATCTGTCTTCAGGTATTATACATTATAGGCCTCCTTGTGCTGGTCAAGAAGGTCAAGTGTCGTAGTGTTTACACTATAAGGGGAAATCAACCTACGAATAGCTTATTTATAGTTGTCTCTACACATTAAAGTGGGATTGGAGAAAATATTTCAACATGGAAAAAAATACACACATCTTATTAAATTATTCATGCTCACATTGTTGTGAAGTGACACACTGAAGCTAATTAAATTTGATGTGTGCATTTTTTTCTGTGTTAAAATCCTTTTTAATGTGCAGAGACAACTATATACAAGCCACTCGTGGGTTGGTTTCCACAAAGAGTGAAATCACTCTTTTTTTCTTTTTTATAGCATTTTCATTAAAAAAATGCTCTTTGACTGAGAAGTCTGGCATGTGGTGCCTCTCAACCAATGGTGTGAACTCAGGGGCGGGGCTACCTGTTTGCCAAATGGCTGATGAAGGAAGCATTTAGGAAACTTGCTTGAAAACAGTTATTAAATTTACAGTTATATTTCACTTTTAAGCATTCTAAAATTCTAAAAAGTGACAGTAAAGATATTTGTGATTTTCCACAAGATTTCTATTTCAAATAAATGCTGTTCTCCTGAACTTTCTATTCACCAAAGAATCCTGAAAAAAATTCCTCAAGGATTCCACAAAAAACTAATAATAAATAAATGTTAGGCAGCACAACTGTTTATAACACTGATAAGAAATGTTTCTTAAAGAAACTAATCAGCATTTTTTTATGATTTTTGTAGAATTATGTGATGCTGAAGAATCGTGTGATGAAAGACTAGATTGCTGAAAATTCAGCGTTGACGTCACAGGAATAAATTACTGTAAATTTGCTGTAATAATAGTTCACAGTATTGCTGTTTTACTGTATTTCTGATCAAATAAATACATTCTTGGTGAGTATAAGAGACTTCTTTCAAAACCATTTAAAAAAATCCTACCAACTTTTGACTGGTAAAATCATAATTGTGAGATATGAAGGGTAGTGCTGTCATGTCATCTACTTGATCATTTCTAATGCAGTAGATTTTAAATAGAATTGAATATGAAGTGAGTAACTTCTGTCTCTAGTGGCACCAAACAGAATTGCTAACTGTTTGTTTGAGTGGCTGACTGGGGTGAGTTTAGAACTTCCTGTCCAATAGCAGATGGGGAGTGTTTGAAACTTGTTTGCAATTATTTTCACAGGTCTGTTTGGTGCCACTAGTGGCACATAAATTACATACTTCACCTTTAAGGAAACAGAAGGCAGCAGCTTTATTTCAAGTACCAAAAATATCTCACAACATTAGTCCTTGTCTAGCACGTTGCCTCATTTCTTATGTTTTGACAATGTTCTTTAAAAAGGCATATGAGCCAAATCACGGGTTGCCAGGCAGACTCATCACAGCACGTTTGTGCAAACTCAGTTGCCCTGTCAACTTCATTCTTTGCAGTATCATTCCACACCCACCCTGCCCTCTTTAACACATTACATCTATGCATTATCCATAGTGGCTATATGAAGCAGAGCTCATTTGAAGAGCAGCGCTGTATTTATAGACTAGCACTGCTGCGTTGTGCAGCTGCTAAAGTCATTTCGAGCTCTGGGACTATTTATTTTAAGATCCCTGCTCTTTTATTAGCTCTATTGTGTATAGCGATGTAAGGAAGTACAGTAAAACTCTTCCCTCAGCACCGGCGATGTCAACCCCAGGAAGCTGGCAGCAATCCATGAAGACAAACCACCACAGCCAGGGTCAACAGGCACAAGTAGAGTCTGTCTACAGTGATAACGTACGCAAACACACGCCCATATATAAACATCCTAAGGAAATACCAGCGGGCAAATCGGTTAAATATCCCGCCTAACCCCCATTGCACCTGACCTCATTTCTGTATGCACAGAAACACATACTGTCCTTCTTCTCAGCGTGTGTGAGAGGCCGTGGTTGGTGGCACCTGCCACGGGCTTCTGCGTGCAGCTGTGTGTGTACAGATGCCATAAGTGAGACCTGTCTGGGTGACCCTCCCTGCAGACACAACCACACAGTCCTGGAGCTGCAGTAAAAGCAATGATGTGGGAAGACAGCCATGACATTTAGGCCTCAGTCCACCTCACTTTCTTAGTCATACTTCTCTCCTTTTTCTTCCATTCTACTTCCTTCAGCTGATTTTCAGTATTCTCTGTCCATGCATCTTGACCTCTTTCACAGAATATTCCATGTTCAATACAAGTTGAGCTCAAATGACAGTATTTGTGGCATACTGATGATTACAATCAATCAATGAATCAAATCAAATCAATAAATCAAATCAATGAATCAAAGGAATCCAATCAATCAATCAATCAATCAAATAAAATAACATAAAAATATATATATATATATTTATATTATTATTATTATTTTTTTCTCTTTAAAGGCTGTGTATTATTTCTGCTTTACAGTTTGTCTTTTTATTTTTCATTGTGTTATCATGGTAGGGCAGTTGTAAAATTGGAAATACATTACCATTGGTACATTTTTTTGCCTCTTATGCTCACCAAGGCAAGGCTGCAATTATTTGATCAAACATACAGTAAAACCAGTAATGTTGTGGAGTATTTTTATAATTCAAAATAAGTAGGCTATTTTATTATATTTTAAAATGTAACTTTCTTCCTAAAATGGTGAAGTTGAATATTCAGCAGCCATTACTTCAGTCCAATCATTCAAATATGCTGATATGGTGCTCAAGAAACATTTCTTATTTTCTTCAATGAAACAATTGTGCTGTTTAATAATTTTATAGAAACTGTGAAACATTTTTTATGAATAGAAAGTAAAAACAACAGCATTTATTTGAAATATAAATCTTTTTTTAACAATGTAAAAGCCTTTACTTTCACTTTTGATAAATTTAATGCATCCTTGCTGAATAAAAATATTAATTTCTTTAAACAAAAAGTGATTTTTGTTTTCCACACTAAAAACATACTAACCCTCATATTGTAACCCAGTTTTCATTACAGCACAAGTGTTGTTTACTGAACTCAAGTCAACTTGTATTGAACCCAAAATATTTATTTAAGAGAGTGTGTTGTGTGTACACACATACACAGCACTGATTAATTCCACTGAAATTAAAATAGTAAATGCTTTCAATGCGAACCTGCCTTTTGGCTATGACTTCCACCCTCTCAGAGGCTGTTGCTAAGGATTCTTGGTTTGTTTGGTAGCACCTCGCTTGGGCGGAAAGGAGAGGCTCATTTTAGAAGAAATAGCTGAACCTTTACAGCTACAACGGAGGAGGATTATATCAGGTTTTCTTGGTGTATCTGTGTGCTAATATGACTGGGTCATTGCAATATCTTGACAAGAATTATTGCTTTTTTGTACATGTAGATAAGTGTTGACAAAGTCTATAAAGTTTTAACAAAAAAAATAAGCAAATTGACTACTGATTTGAATAAATTCTGACATTTAGGTCACAGAACCTAAGAATTCAGATTTACCTTATTTTACCATTTTTTGTTTTAAAGCAAAATGAGCATGAGTAAAGGGTATACAAGTAAACCGCTGGGTGCAGCTCATTATCAGCCATTACTTAAACAACAACAACGTTAAAAGCTTTAAGATGTAGAAGATCTAAAGAGAGTGTTCTGAAAGAGAGTAGAAGGAGTGATAATAAAAGGGAGGGGGACACTCCACCTCTTCTTACCGTTCTCAGGGTGTTCCATCTCTCCGATGCTGCCATCCGGGGTGGTGCGTTCATAGTGGTCTTCAGGTAGGGCGAGGGGCCCGATACGGGGCCCTGAAGAGCTCTTACTGCTGGGTGTCTCTGACTCTTCCAGACCACTGTCATAGTAACTGTGCTGAGAGGGATCCTGCAGATCTTGTGCCTGATTGGCTGTGGAGAAGGTCACTCGGCGATGTGGGAGCTGTGATTTGAAAGAGACAGAGAGAGAGGTCAAAGGTCAGTGTGCATGTTGATGACATCATCAGGTAACTTGGTGAATGAATGAATGAATGAATGAATGAATGAATGAATGAATGAATGAATGAATGATTTTCATTCTAATACAAGGGAACATTTATGTAACAGCAAATAAAAAAGCTCAAATATTTAGCGTACTGCCGCATTTGTGCCACATACATGAATGATAAATTACGTGTATTATAAAAAAGAGGTGTTATTTTCTAAGGCAGGGGTGTCCAATCCTGCTCCTGGAGGGCCACTGTCATGCAAAGTTTAGCTCCAACCCAAATTAAACACACCTGAACCAGCTAATCAAGGTCTTACTAGGCATACTAGAAACTTCCAGGCAAGTGTGTTGAGGCAAGTTGGAGCTAAACTCTGCAGGACAGTGGCCCTCCAGGGCCGAGTTTGGACACCCTTGTTCTCAGTGATCTGAATGACAATTTTAACCTGGCGAAATAATATATTGAGAGACCAGAACATGGGCAAGTCCTCTTCGGCAAGTAAACAACTTTCAATCAATAATCATTCAATCATTTTCTTCAGTAAATCAAAAATTATTACAATTCAATTCAATTATTACATTTAAAATATTCAAAAATAAATTAACATTTATATAATATTTTCTTTGAATAAATACCTTTCAGTGCACAACTGTTTTCATCATTGATAATAATAAGAAATGCAGACATGTGCTTTAAAGACATCCTTCAAAAACATTTAAAGTCCCCCTGTAGTCAATAATTGTATCCCTTAAAATGTATCTTTGATTACCAAAATGACATTTAAACCTTTTTCCTGTGAAATAAAATTTCTTCATGCCTTAAAATAGCTTGATTGTAACTCTACACCCTTGCCTCATTTAATATACGTGGCTCAATGAATATGCAAATTAGCCCCGCCTCTGCTCACTCATGCCATCTCAGAGATCCCCTTGGTCAACTTACTGAGGTAAATGCTGCACAATGGTATCGCTCTTTACATGCTCTTTAATATGATTAGCCTTTTGCTTTACTATGTTATCAAACAGCTAATAATGTGTTTCTAATGTTACACAAACCATGTTCTCGTTCGCCATTTTAGAGTCAGACAGCTGCCTTCTAACAATCAGTATCCTTAGAAACGCTTTGAACAACTCAGAAAGTCGGTGGAGAAAGGCATATTGTTCATCATCTCATCGTAATATACATCATACACCCGGCATATTGCTAAATCTACACGATTTTTCATATCAACAGAAAAATGTAATGGGGCAACCTGGCTTCTCTCGAGAACTCCCTGCTAGTTAATGATATGCTATAGCCCACCGGCAGGTTGACCTGATTGGTTACAAGGTAGTTTGTGACGTCATAGACACCAGCTATTTTTTTTACTGCAGTTTTAAGGAGAAAATACGCAACTGTTGACTTATGAGTTTGCACATGGCTTGTCTTAAAGCATATTAAAAACCCCATATAGACATATAAACAACATTACAAACTTGATTTTCACCACAGGCGGTCTTTTAAAAAATCCTACTGACCCCAAACTTCTAAACGATAGTAAATATTATGCATGCCTAACTTCAAATATTTCTATTAAATTAGCACTTAGCAGGCTGATGCTTCTTTCCATCCAAAGCAACATACACTAACAGCAGAGGCAATGGAGTAATTGTAGTAACTCGAATTGCATCTTTTTGAAGATCCACAGCCATTAGCAATTGCACATACGCTATTCCCCTTACGCCTACATATGTATGCATCCCTCACAAGAGCAAATCCCGCAGCACACCCTCGATGTACATCCCAGAGTCATACACACAGAGACCTAAACACACACACTCTCTCACACACACACACACACACACACACACACACACACACACACACACACACACACACACCTAAGGCTCAGTGAGGAGTGTATTAAGCAAGTGTTAGCTAAATCCAGTGTGACTGCAGAAGCCAGGTTTGATAAGGATGATAGAAGCCACAGCTCTCCCACAGGAGAAGCCCACTTCACACCCCACCCCTTCCTCCAGCGGCACCGACGAGAGAATAGGACATTTCGGCAAGATGGAATGAGACAGCTCGCAAATTGGCATTTGGAGCTAGACGGAGACCACTGTCAGCCACCCAGCTCTCCGAGGCACATCCACCCTTCCACATACCAATCACAAACCACAAACCATCAGAGAGAGCGATAGAAAGGGAGTGGGAAAGTAAAAACAAGAAGAAGAACTCTACTCATCCTCTCACTGTTATCAATAATACAGAGATGCTCCTCTAGCACATCTCTCTTTTTATTTTCTGACTTTCTCTCTCTCTCTTTCTCTTCCTTGCGCCATGCTGTGGAGTTGCCACAGGGAAACACAACCACTTCATTTCTCCCTCCCTTTCCACTTCTCAGCCTCCTCTTCACCCCCACACATTCGGTTTGAGAGCTAAGCTGTGATGTTTGTTTTGTTTATTTTTACAAGGTAAACATTTTCTTGTGCAACACTCCACCTCTGGTTAACTCTTTGCTGTCAGATATCATAAACGTCACTCAGATAATGACTATACATCTCTGAATGTGATGCTTTTACTTTTTCTGAAAGAAATGCTGATTGTTCAGAGGGGAGTCATTACTCTAAGTCTGCTTTTCTGTAATTGCAATTTTCTAAAGTACTGTAAATTCTACACATGTAATTTCCGTACAGAGTTCAGCACAATTTTAAGCCAGGATCTTTCAGGATGATTTTATGACTTTCTTACTTTTAAGTAAATAGAATGACTCTTTTTTTTTCTCTTTTTTTAACACAGTTGACTAATAATCAGATTAAATTAGCAACTTTTGTATGCACTATAATTGCTATAAAATGCTATAATTATGCTAATTAATTATATTACTCATCTGAATATTTGTTTTTGATGATTTTTTAAATTTTTAGAATTGTATATTAGTATCTTTTGAAGTCTTTACTGTAACTTTTAAAGGGTTAGTTCACCCAAAAATGAAAAATCTGTCGTTAATTACTCATGTCGTTTCAAACCCGTAAGACTTTCGTTCATCTTCGGAACACAAATGAAGATCTTTTTGATGAAATCTGAGAGCTTTCTGTCGCTCCATAGACAGTTATGTGACTACCACTTTGATGCTTTAAAATTTTATAAAGAGATCGTAAAACTAATCTATATGAATTAAGCGATTTAGTCCTGATTTTCTGAAGAGACACGATCACTTTATATGATGAACAGTTTGAATTTAGGCTTTTATTCACAAAACATTAATCAACTCACACATCAGTTGTGGTAAACGGAAGCTCAAGCATGTTCATTTGACACGTGCGAGAACCAGTGAGGTTTATTCTTGTTTGTTACTACGTTTGAGCTTCAGGAAGAGGTTTGTTCTCACGCATCAAGCAGTTTCGGTTGAGCTTCTGTTTATGTTCACTGATCAATGCTTATATGTGAATAAAAGCCTAAATTAAATCTTCTCATCATATAAAGCGATAAAGTATCTTCAGAAAATTTGGACTACAATTTGGACCACTCAATTTATATGGATTAGTTTTACAATCTCTTTATGAACTTTTTGAAGCATCAAAGTGGTAGTCGCATAGCTGTCTATGGAGGGACAGAAAGCGCTCAAATTTCATCAAAAAGATCTTGATTTGTGCTCTAAAGATGAACGAACGTCTCAAGGGTTTGGAACGACATGAGGGTGAGTATGTAATGACAAAATTTTCATTTTTGGGTGAAATAACCCTTTAATCAATTTAATGTGTCCTTAAAAGTATTAATTTCTTTAAAAAAAGAAAAAGAAAAAAAAAATCTTACTGACCCCAAACTATTGAATAGTAGTGTAATATTATATATTACAAAAAATACATTTATATATACAAAAACATATCTGTATAATAAAGTCCAGAAAAAATAAATAAATAAATAAAAAACATAGCCTCTGGCGTTGGTTGGTTTGTTGCTTTATGAAGCTAACATTTATTTTCAGCTGAATGTTAATGCTGCAACATAGCATACAGGATTTCAGCATGGGTGAATGGAAATTTCCACCACACAAACAAGAAAGATTCTTCCATAAGTCCATTAATGAGGACACATCACCTTTATTGCATCTGTGTTGCAGTTGCTAAATTTAATGAATGGAAAAGGAAGAGCTGGAAATAATTAGCCAATGCTTAAGTGCATCTGATGTAATGGTAGATGGGCGTTAGTTGAGCTTTCCACCATCTTGATGCATGCAAAGGCTCAAGGGAGGCTGCAAAACCTTTGGTTGCTGCATGTAACACTTTGGCCTGACTTTTTTAGCACTCCCAACACATCTTCTCTGCTCCAGATAAAATAAAGATAAGCCACACAGAGCACATTTGTGTAAAGCACAACACTTCTATTCAGAGGGGTGAATAGTTTTTGCTGAGGGATTCATTTTAGGCCTCTTGCTGTATCTCCTATAAAGCTGGCCATCCCTTTACGCTGATAAACAGTAATGTGCAAAGTCTCTGGTGGGTGTGTGTAGATGGATACACATGCACACACACACACACACGTTCGTTTTTGTGAATTGTGGGGACATTCCATAGGCGTAATGGTTTTTATACTGTACAAACCGTATTTTCTATCCCCCTACACTACCTCTACCCCTAAACCTAACCATCACAGGAAACTGTGCACACTTTTACTTTCTCACAAAAACTCACTCTGTATGATTTATAAACCTTTTGAAAAGTGGGGACATGGGTAATGTCCTCATAAGTCACCTCTTTTTGTAATACCTATGTCATACCCATGTCATTATACACATTTGTGTCCAGATATGTCACAAAAACACGCGCGCACACACACACGCACACACGCACGCACGCACACACTGTTCTATTGTCCTCCATGTTTAGTAAGAGGGGAGGTGAACAATACCAGACGAGCAGCTCTGAGCTTATTGGATCTGTGCATCTGTATCTTTCTGTGTGCGTTTCATTTGTATTCTGCTCCTCATTAGTTTTCTCCCTCCGTGAGGACAGTGAAGGGCTACTTTGTGAGACTATAAATCCCTACTCTTGCACAAACACATATGCAGAAATGAAACAGTGGATGTGCTGCTATGATAATATGATTCCTGTATCTCATTCTCAAACTGAGATGAGTAAAAGAGAAAGTGGACCAGAATACAGAGAAGGTTTCGAGTGTAGTGTGTGTGAGAGAGTTTCTTTCTCTGTACTTTCTGTAAAGCAGCTTTTGTTCCCCCTCTTGGTGTACTTCTACTATATTAGCCCCGAGCTAAGACAGCTCTCACTCACAAACAAAACCAGCTACCACTACTAACCTCCCCTCTCCCTCCCTTGTGCTGTCGGTCTCACTCTCCCTCCCTCTGTTCCAAGCTAGAGGGCAGGTGCCAGGGTTGAGTTATGTAAGGAATGACAGCTATGCCTGAGGACGGGATTGGTTAGCTGGGAAAATGCACCTGTGGGACTCAAGTACCTGCCTCAGTCCTCTGACTGCAGAAAAGCTTTGATTCCTGTTAACAGCATCAGAGAGATGAGTAGAGAGAGACAAGAGTGCAGGGAGACAAAAGTGGGTGTGATTTAGGTGACTATGAGGGATGGAGATGCAGAGACGACCGGAAAGCCAAATAGGAGAGAAGGAGTGAGATGAACAGATAAGGTGAAGAATAAAGTGTGCAGAGAGTGATTTATGAGATTGGGTGGGAATGACACTGAACTGATTCTTAAAGTCAATGTGAAGTCAAAATTGACCTATTTAATTTCTTAATACACATCTCTGCATGTTGTTCCAAAGAAATATTGGTCCGTAACATTTCTTCTCCTCTATAATGAATTTCTTGACGTCACCAATCCATCTGTCATACTGAGGCCGTATCCGGCTAATGAAGTCTTTCAATCCTGGGTAAGGTTAGCAATCTGTGATCATTCTCATTTGTTAAACAATATTTATCATATATAAATATAATACAAAATATAATATGATTATCAGTGCTGTCAAATCGATTAATCACATCTAATATAAAAGTTGGTATGTATATACAAACTTTTAAAGGGGTCATGAACTGAGAAATCAAAATAAACTTATAAGAGGTCATTGTACTATAAAAACATCCAACATCCAAAACACATTTCAGAGCTCAAAACTTTCTCGTTAATGTAAAAACAGCTTATATCGAAGCCAATCTGCCAAAACGACAGGTTGTGGAATGTGCCACTTTATTACGTAATAGTGTGACTAAACACCGCCTTCGCAGATGATCAACACCTGCTTCCATATCACTGCCTGTTTAGCCTCGCCCACTGATTCTCGCATGAAGTAGGTAAATAACGAGAGAGGCAAACGCAGGTCTAGGCAGAAACCAAACGATAAAGATGGCTCCGAAGACAACAAGACACTGTTCAGTGCAAAGTTGTGGAAAAACGCGGTCTTTGCATTATCTTCCTTCTGATCCCAACATTAGGAGAGAGTGGATGAACTTTATTTTTAATGAAGTTCTAGACCATGTCATTAAGAACTTGGTCCTTTGTTCACTTCATTTTACAGCAGATTTGTTTACAAACAAGGCACAATTCGACGCAGGATTTTCCGAAGGATTGAAAATAAAAGACAATGCTGTGCCGATTCTATTGGATCCCACAGCAACGTCGCACCACACAAGTGTGAGTAATTGTTTTTATTACGTCAAGTGGTCACTATTGCTTTGTCTATTATTACAGATAATTTGATATGTACTGAGTATTTATGCATTTTTAAATAGTGATTAAACTATATACAGAAAGCGATCAAAGGACGCTCTCTTTATAATGGCTGAAGCTGTCAATCACACAGCACAAGTTTATCTGGACCCTTGCCAAAACTCCCGTTATAATCAGTGACTGTTTACACTGCATAATGAACCACTTGCTGTATTTACATCATGTTTGCATTGTTAGTTATGGTGAAAGCATTCGTGAGAGGGCAGAAATCACGCTGCAATGACGAGATCACTGCATTCACGCTATTAACAGTCTGTCATCTGATACAATGCTCATCGATGCAACCGATGCAATCATGTGATGGGAATAGATCTACATATAATGCGGTAATCAACACTTTTCATGATCTATTAATCTTGACAGGTGTAATAGTAAAAATGTAGTAAAATAATTATCAAGACATCTACCTCAAACGCTGCAAAAGCAGAGCTGTTAAAATCTGCAGTACATGATCCCTTTAATATGTGTGTGTGTGTATAATATATAGTATATATAATATACAATATATGTGCAGTATACATTTATTCAGACACCTTCATAATTTCACACTTTATCTCAGTTTATTTGCTATAGTTAAAAAAAAATGGTAACAAAATATGACAAGAACTCAGAGTTAAACTGTGTCAGAAAAAAACAAAAAAATAATCTTGGTAATGTCAGATAACACTTAAGCAAAACATGGTCAGGTCAAAGTGTCTGAATAATTTTTGGTCCTAATTTTTTTTTATCAATTTTACTGGTAGTCCCCTGTACGAATAATTTTTGGGTATAATATGTCACCGTTTACTTTATTTTGCTATCTAAACTTACATAAAT
>RJVU01018281.1:7434651-7444691 GCA_003731715.1 Anabarilius grahami | reverse complement strand
AAAAATATATATATATATATCTAGTGTCTGAGTAATTTTTGGTTTGACCATTATATATATATATATATAAGATTTGACGGCACTAACAATTATACATTCAAATTATACATTACAATATAAAATGGGTTGCTGTACTGACCCAAAAACTACACCCTGAGGGTATGTGGTTTTAAAACCAAGTTACAAATGCAACTCTAGTTTCTCCTCAGAACGGCAGCACTGCGCTGTCAAAACTCACAGACATGTATCCCTCCATCATTTCTAATCGAGTGAAGACTCATTTGCACTCTTGGAGGCTTTCAGCAGATACATCCTCCCCTGAGGAGCAGGAAGACAACACTCTACTCTCTATAGCTTCGTCACACACTCCCTCCCTTTTTATCCACTGCCTCACCGACACGGGCTCTTAATGCTACATTAGCATGTGTGTCTTATTCAGCTAGAAGCCAGAGGCCCAGGTCTAAACTCTGCCTGTGGATTAGAGAGATGAGATGTGAGCAGACAGCAGCTGCCCAATCACCTGACTTAAGACTAACAACCTCTAACAGGCCCTCAAACAGGCATGCTCGACAAATGCTTCACAACAGAGCCAAAGCACATTTTGAATGGTGCTGGTGTCTTAGTGATAAAGAGGCGGCCAGATTGTCATTTTTTCCATGTTAAATTAGCTATCAAAAGCTACAAGAATTTGTACAGAACTTCATTTTATCATGCCTTCAAATGCATGTTCTCTTCACTGTCACGGATGGGACACATCTGTTTTGCAAAATAAATGGGCATTATGTAAATTTTAAATGGAAATGAAGTGTGACCTACTAAACATAACTCAAATGTAAATGAGTGGTCAGACCAAAGGGGAAAACTAGATTACAAAGAATGAATAACAAAGACTTCTTATTTAAAAAAATACTATAAATATCTAACAATGCCTTGTTTTGTCCACATGGTTAAACACACATGCAATATTCAGATGTGTTATCATTTGAATTTCCTTTCACATGACCTGAGGTGCAGCTAAAAGCAACACGGAGTGACGGGTCTGAAGGTTTGCCATGGCAACAGGGGTCTGTGATGGATACACTACAGTACTGACTGAGGTAGAGCGACGCATTTTCACACATACTCCCCCACCCCACCCCGCCAAATCTTGCTTCAACACAACAAATCAACTTTAAAAACATCAAGAGTGTCTGTGAATATATTTTCAATTTACTGCCTCAATGCACCAAACATATCAGCTCTCAAACGCTCAGATATCGCTGGCAACACAACGGCAGCATGCCAATCACACACTTATCAGCTCAGTTTAGATTACTCTGGAAGTTACAGTGTCAAGGGTATTTCCGATCAGCGAGTGCACGGGCAAACACACACACAGGCATCTGGGGGACAATTGTGAACTGGTATTAAAGAACACCTGAGCTCTGCTTCAATCAGTTCCTTCTAAGAATCAAGCAGAAAATGTTTACTCCAATAACCGTGCAAACTCAAATCCACCTCAAAAAAATGAAAGATATAAGAAGTCATGTGTAAATACTTTGGCAATTCACTTGCATCATCATCCTCCCAACAAATATAAATAAAAAATATATATGTTTACAGGTACAGTTCACTTGAAATATTAAAATTCTGTCATGATTTACTCACCCTCAAACTGTTGCAATCCTACACTAGCATTCAAAAGTCTAGGGTTAGTAGGGTTAGTTTTTTTTTTGTTTTGTTTTTTCAAGTAACACTTTTATTCAGCACAGATGCATTAAATAAAAACTATGTTTACAGAGTCACAAAAGATTTCTATTTCAAATAAATGCTGTTGGTTTGAACTTTCTAATTGTCAAAGAACCCTGATAAAAAAAAAGACTTCTTTCAAAAGCATTAAAAGATCTTACCAACTCTAAACTTTTCTAAACAGTAGTATAGGCTTATACGACTTTCTTTTATGGAACACAAAAGAGAAATTTAGCAAAAATTGTGCTGTGCCATGATTGGTTGCATGATGCTCAATCATCTGGAGGGGTGTGTTAAAGGCACCACATTTTCAAGACTTTCAGTAAGTATTTTAGCCTGTTCCCCTCACAAAACTATCTTATGATTTCCATTCCTTTTTATGGACCACTTTTATGATGTCATTTTGGAACACGACAGCCCAAATTTTCATTCACTTTCATTATATATACACAAGAGTGGCAAGTACATTCAAGAAAAACATCTTCCCCTTACTTGTACTTTTTTTACTCTCTGTAAGGAACGCTGAAAACTGAATGCAAGTGAGGAAGAGAATAAATCCACTGTATGTCCATAAAGAGACAACTATTACCTACTACTCTATCATGCTGGGGACTTTCCATTATCTTCTATACTGAGATAATACTACAGTATTTTCTATTCCATAAACTACCCTCACAACTATCCTCACATTCTTAGATATTCGTTAATACATTAGGGGTAAATTCAGGGTGATTGGGACACTTTTTATCATTGAGATGACTTGGGAAAAGTGTCCCAATCAACCTGAATTCACCCTACTTAGTATGTTTATGGTCCCCACAATGTAGGTGATTTCAGGTTTCACTAACCTTGCAGGGACCAACTGTGGATAACAACCCCCCCACACACACACACCCCCACCCCAACCCAAACACACACACACACACAAATATTTTAGCATACACTATAGTGTATAACTGAAGTTAATTCTTTTAAAGGCATGCACTTACAAAGAGAGGGTGATTTCTTAAGCTATTCAGATATATGTTTTCCCTCAGGCAGACTTCAGAAAACAAACGCACACACAGAACTCACAAAACCTGCTACCTCCCTCTCTTTAAACGATACTACGATACCACAGTGTAACGGCTCAGTAGTTAATCTCTCTCGGTGTTCTTTGTGTTAGAAGGAATTGAGCAATTGCTACATTAGATGACTATTGGCCCTTTGAGGCTGTAATATAGACATTGAAATGATGCATACAAAAGGCATATATAGCTTTTTGTCAGATTTCGGCGATTAATGCCATGGAAATGATGCTGGCTGATGCACATTTATGGTTATGTCAACCAAAGTGGAAAAATTGTGCATTGAAACTTATTTCTCTTCCTCTTCCATTTGCAAACACATACTACCTTACTTAAAACACAGAATAGACCTTTTTCACACTTCCGGGTTTTTGGCTTCCGGAATGATCCACGCCGGGTAAAAGTTTTTCCGGTTACAGTGATAGATAGCCTCGTTCAGAACCAGCTCGGGAATCAAAGTCGTTTTATGAATTAAATGTCATGAAAATGTTTGAACGTTCTTGGTGAATTAATTGGTGAGACTACAGAGCTCTCATTAAGAGCTAAATGTAATAAATAATTTGAAGTGATGGCGGTAAACTGGTTATATTCTTTGTGTCTGTTTGGCGCGGCTGTGCATTATCGCGCTCCATGTGCTGTAAAGACAGTGCCTGCGTCTCAACGTGCACACTATCCATCCTAAATAGTAGTCTATGTGACATTAGTAATATTCAGTACTATTTAGGGTGGATATGCATATTGGGATGTAGGCTAAGTGTTTTTAGCGACGTGCTGGGGAAATCAGCTGGAAGCTCCCTTATCACGCAAGCCTGATCCTCTGATTCATAAAACAGGACCGCTCGCACCCTGATATTTCTGGATATAAACACTTCAGTCATCTCTCACTCATATTTTCCAGTCGTCATCATCTTAAAGTGTGTATTATGCACAGTATTGTGCTGTTGCAACATTAATGCAAAGACTGATAGTTGTGTACAGTGTGGTGTTGGAAATTAATTATGTTTTAGTTTAATCATTTTAATCGATCAGGATTAGTTATAACATATGCTTGAATGTGGGATGTAATGCCATATGAGATTAACATGCTATATATTTTAAAACGTATTAAACAACAATAGGTTATCTCACGACTTTATATCCCCCACTGAGGTATATATACATTTTTTTTTAATGAATAAATTATATAAATAAAGTTCGTCGTACGTAATACGATCGGGGAAATTGCTGAATGAGTAGCTGCGTAGCCGTAGCCAAAACTGTATAACAGCTGGTAATATAAATCCACCTGCCGGTAAATTTGAGCAACGGCCTGAGTGGCCGTATAAGCTACAAACAAGTAGAAAATAATTTCTTTGTAGATTATACAACAGCAACTTGGAAAACAGAAAAGGTAAGAAGCGATATTTGAGAAAAGAGAATATCAATCTAATAGCCGTAGACGCATAGCGGAACTAACTTTACCCTGCGTTACGTGATTTCCGATTCTTGTGAAAAAGGTCTATAGGCCAGCCTAAAATGGTCTGCTAGTATCTTTTTTCGGGGCAATTATCCAACCCAGGCTCATTGGTAAAACGTGCCTGTATGTTTGCTTCTTGCAAGTTCCACGACACTTTCAAAGTCAGTGCTTCCCACACATAGACTTTACTTGGGCGGGCCGCCCAGGTATAATAACGGCCGCCCAAGTATATTGGAGACACATTTTTGCTTTTATTATTTTTATCATCTTATACTTTTATATCCGCCCAAGATAATGAAACCATCCGCGATCGATTAACTAGTCGTTTCGTACCTTCTCGTTATGTGTGCCTCAGAACTGTTTACTCCCGCTGACATTCCCACGGGCGCTGCATTTTGCAAAGTTACAAGGGGCGCTGTTGCGCGTTCTACAAGCTCGTGCAACAGCGCTTCAGACTGCTTCAAAGTGATTCTCAATCAATGAAAAGCGCAGAATTATGCCAAGCGATTGCTAATGAAGTCAAGTTGATGAATTATTACAATGTCTACTTCATGGCCTTTATTTAAAATGTTTTATACGGTTGTAAGAATCTGAAGGATCAGCCTGCAATAGTACATACATTTCAAAATAAGAGTCCCGGTGTATTTCGGGCTTGTTTATAATTAAAAGTCACACGCTAAGTTTTTTCTTTTTCTTTTGGGCATTATTAATATTTTGGTTACACAATAAATTGTATTTAATTTGATTTCCATTTAATTCATAGTAAATTATTGTAGTCTCCCCCACAGGAAGAAAAGATTAAGAACATTATTTGACACACACTCTAGCTAGCCTCTGTTTTGTTTGACAACACTTCGAACGTCAACAGAAAGTTACTCCACCCAGGATCCCTTAGAGCACCTTTAACATCCATGGGACCTTCCATTGGACAAAAAGTTCTTTATAGTGGAAAAAGATTCTTTAGATTTTAAAAATGTTCTTCACCGTTAGGTAAAATGTTCTTTGGGAAACCAAAAATGGTTCTGCTATGGCATCACTTCACAAATCCTCTTTTGGAAACTTTATTTTTAAAAGCAGACCAGCTTAGGCTGGTTACAATGTTTCTACCAACACAGTCAACCTTCAGTCTTCAGTAATTCCAACATTCTCTTTCCAAATCACTGTCATTCCTTTAGCACGTCTCTTCTTCTGATGAAGAGAGAAGAAAATAAAGATGGAAGAAGAGTGAAAGAGACAGAGATAAAGTGATGAGCAGCAGTCAGTCACTGTGTCTCTTTGAAGGACATCGATTGAGTCATCTATTCCCGACGGTTTATACGGCCCTCAGTATTTTCAGACAGGTTTGGTGTGGGTATGTATGTGTGTGTATTTGTACGTGTAAATTATTTTTATCTCTGGAAGGGGATGGAAGAAAGAGTCTTGATGGAAGGACATCAGAGTCGTGGAGAAAAGTCAACCAAACGACAGGCCTCTGACTAGCGTTTAGCATCACACAAACAGTCATTAGTCATATTTAGCCAAAATAAAATTTCCAAAACAGGTTTGGACTGAGGTATATATGGAAATAAAAATAAGGGAACATTCAGTGTTTAAAAAGATTAAAAAGCTGAGTTAATCAACACAATCAATCAAAAGTTGACAGGCTTTTGACTAGCATTAGCATGTTTAACATTACACAAACAGCCGTTAATCAACTTTATAACACCAAAAAAGCTTTCCTGCACAAATATTTCCACCAAAATACTATAAAATTACAATACAGAAAATGTTGCATCATGGGTCAATACTTGTCACTGCCCTGCCCTTGCTGCTTATTTTATTGAACTCTGGAAATGACTGTAATTTATGGTTTCACAGTAGTAACACTGAGTAGAATCTGTTGTAACCATGGTAACGTCTTTGTAGGGTTACTAAATGATGAATAATAGGCCTAAATCGTTCATTAGTGCTTAAATGCTTTGTTCTCTCACAATGACCCCATGTGGGAATCGTAAGCGTTTTTAGCTTTAGCTAGTTAGACTCTGTAGCTTCACCTTCACAGTGGCCACTGCTGTGTTAATGTGTGTGACTTTCACAGAATGCGCCATAGACCTGGGAGGCAGGTCACCTCCTCTGGTGCTCCTGTCTTCCTCTCCCCATGGTCCACTCATTCCCTGATTCCTTCTCCACTTCCATTTTTCCTTCCCTCTCTCCAAGCAGGACATTAATCAGCCGGACACTCTGAGTATCTCTCTCTCTATTGCTATCTCTACTCACAAACAACACTATAACCTCTTATTCCTCTGAAGAAAATAGGGAGGTCATTTTAGAGATACGTATGTGTATGTGCGTGTGTTGGTAAGTGTTTGTAAAAGAGCTGAGTGGCGTTCTCTGTTAGCTAGACATCCTGCTATCAGATAGCTGCTGGCAATACACAGATAAGACCAGATTAACTCACTCTCTCTCACACACACACACACATAGTGTGAGATCTAAAGCTAAATGACTGCTGTTTGATATATAGTCTAATAGATGGCAGCAAGAATGGATAATAATACGAATGGATATTGCCACCAGAGGTTAATGAAGGGCCTTCTTCTTATGTGATTGGGGTCATGGACAGTGAGGTCTGAAACCAGTAGTATATATACATACTACTATATACATGCTATATATATATATATATATACAAAAAATATATATTTTCAGGTTAAATTATCATTGTTGAATCCCATGTTTTCAATGTGGTCTTGAAGTTTCAATCTAACTGTGTATGAAAGTGTGTGTGTATGTGTGTGAGCTGAAAGGTTAATTACGTGAGCATTTTGCTTTGTAAGAGCAATATTAGCTTATACTCATTAAGAATCTGCAAAGAAGTGCAAAAAACCCAAGCAAGGTTAATCATTTTCACATATTGCAATGGTGGTCAACGTCAAAGCTCCCGTGAGAAAGAACTGCTCCAAACAGATCAGGTTACAGCCAAGGCTAAGTTAAAAGTAAACGTAATCTAACACAGGTCGTGCTTTGAAGTTAATCTTAAAATTTCAGATTTAACTTTAGTGCTTGCTTTGATTATTACACGGTGAGAATCAAAGTCAAATTACTTTAAAATTTATGAGGTAACAGCCGACGTCACTCAAACAGACCTAAACACCGATGCTTACATTAAGAGTTTCATGGTTCAGTGATTGGAATAGACTCAACACAGACCTCATGTCAGGAAAGGCACTACAGGATAGTTGAGAAGATGCAGGTGAACATCAGTAATTGTTCCTGTGGCCTCAACTGCAATGAGGCAATAGGTTTCAGGCAGTTCTGTGGAGGGCTGTGTGTGTGTTCTGCTGCCTGTAAATCAGTGAAACGACCTTATGGGCATCACAAAACACATTGGCAGGTCTTCAGCATCTACTTGTTATGGGAACTGTGCCATCGCTGGGACATTCAATGGTTGTTGTGAAATTCAAAGCAGAAAAAAAATATCAAGGAAAAACCAGACAGAATATATATTAAATTTACTGTAATTTCAATATATCAGTGGAAACGACTGCCTACCCATCACCCCATGCAATTTTTCTTATACCTTCAAATGTGCTGATATCAAACAAATGGAGAGGAAGATGAAAGGTGTTTGAAGGAAGGAGGAAATGAAAGGCAGATGAGACGATCTGTACGTGTGAAGAAGCAGAAAAAGAGAGAGCACATGTGTGTATGCCTTGTGTTCCCCTCTACTTCACTTTTCATTATTTTATGCTTGCTGCGTCTTTTTAAAGGTGCTCTCCTTCTTTGTCACTTTCTTGCCAGCACCTCATTTTTTTTCTCCCGTTGCCTCTCTTTGTGGTCTCGGCAGGAAGGATGACGGGCGACTACTCCATCGTCGCCTGCAGCGCTGGTCTTTATCACACTGTACACGCTAAATATAGCCCACTTCGTGCGTGCGGGACGGAGGGGGAGCGAGCGTCTACAAATGATTTAGTGTGTGCATGCATGTTTGCATCAGGGTTATAAAACCTGGGGAAGGCTAAAAGTTAGCATTAGCATTCAACTCCAAGGCAGTTGCTCGGCTAGGGCAGGATCCCCTCGGAAGTATGCAAGTTTTTGAGTATGCAGCTACTTTTGATTTGCCGTTCAATGGAGAAAGATGTTTTTGTTCACAGAATTAAGCTAACTAAGAGGTTTTTTTTTTTAAGTGATTTTATACGTTTGTTAGCACGTGCTAGTGTTTTAGCCATTCTTCATCCTCTTAAGCCCAAAGTATACTTGTGTGTGACACAAATTGTGTCATCATTGTATTAATTAGTTTGTCCACAAGGTGGCAACACTGCAAATTGCATCAGCAGCACAGTTCACACGTACTGTACTTGTGCAGATCGGATTTTCTAAATGAGATTTTTCGCACATGCACATTGAATTTTTTCACACTAATTAGCCTACTTTGTCCACATGGTAGCAACAATGCAGATTGCATCATCAACACAGCACATATACTGTGCTCACACAGACCAGTTTTTCTAACTGTGATTTTTCACACATGCGCCTTTAAAAAAAAAAACTAATTAGTTTGTCCACAAGGCCCCGGGCTATTGTTTCACAGTCACAAAAAAACAACAAAAAAAACAGGAGACAACAACAAGCTACTGGAGACGGCAACAACAACAGATGCGCATGTTGAGTGCTTGTATGAGGGGGGTTCAGGGACTCCAGTTTAAACAAGTACAAATACATTTAATGGGCTTTACCAAACAAGGCCTTTCCCAAACCAACTTTCAAATTCAAACTTGGTTAGCCTGTTAACTGTCAGAGTCACAGCGGGACACAGCATGCTTTTTAAGTGCCTTTTTTCTCCCCCTACCACATATTTTAGTAATTTAAGGCCATGTATACACTGCAGCTAAATTTGGTTGTCAGTTATTTTATGCTGAAAATAAGACCAAAATATCACGACCTGCAACTGCTCACTTTAATAACTCTGAAAGCTTGATAGCTTTATGAACCAAGCTTAAACAACAAGCCCAAAAACGCTTATAGTAAATGGACATGGCAATACTGCAAGAGCACGCTCTGTGAAGCAGTCTTTCCAAGCATACGTGAAACACGACGCCTCCATCGACTGCTTTAGTAGGCTGAACATAACAAGTCTTTTGTCGCTGTAATATTTCAGCGGAGACTAAACACATGAGATGCCAGAACATTGCTATGGTGACCACGATGTCAGTAATCACAATTTCGGAAGTGAGTTGTGTTCCGTTCACACATGGAACATAATTTAGGGCACATTTAAATACGGTTGTCACTCCTGAAACTTTACAGTGTGTACGTGGACAAATGAGGGATCATTAAAAAGCTTAAAGGTGCAATGTGTAAATTTTAGGAGGATCTATTGACAGAAATGCAATATAATATACATAACTATACATAACTATGTTTTCAGTGGTGTATAAAGACCTTACATAATGAACCGTTATGTTTTTATTACCTTAGAATTAATCATTTCTATCTACATACACAGTGGGTCCCCTTGTTAAGTTGCCATTTTGCACCGGCATGTTTCTACAGTAGCCCTAAATGGACAACCTGCTCTACAGTGCGTGTTTGCTTGACTGGCTACTCTCTACTGTCTCAGACGACGACATCTTTGTCCTCTGTTGGCCACCGTAGCTTCTCTATATTGCAATTCACAACCTCATTGCTAAAATTTACACATTGCATTTTGTGATATTAACTTCAAATTTGTAACACAGCTTGGTTAGACACATGGCTTTGATTTCTCTAGCAATTTTAGTGTCCAAATTATTTTGTAAAATATATATTTT
>RJVU01018281.1:7416560-7434510 GCA_003731715.1 Anabarilius grahami | reverse complement strand
GAAACCTTAGGTCTGTATTCCAAAGCATTCATGAATTACAACCCTTTAAGTTCAGATCCATACAAAAAGGGTGAAGGTGAACAGTTTAAACCCCAAAGAGAGCAGTAGAAGTGCTTTTCTAAGTCATCTAAGCAATGCCAGGGGACAGAATGCTTAATATCTCCCTCTGTTGGTCAGCTCTCTCATTCTGCCTCCACAAATGCAAAATCTCTCAGTCTGTTTGCAAAACTCAGCAGACCAGGCCTGGGAATATCTGATCCTAAAGACCCAGTTACTTTGCATACATATCTGATGTGGGTTTCGCCAGAGAGTCAAAGTCTCTCTCTCTCTTACTCGATCTCTCACTGTGCACTTGCATGCAGAATGATGAATCTGTACACATGGTGCTGGTGTCAGAGAGAGTGGGGAACAGATGGTGCTCTACACTCAGAGGAGAGGTTACGGACGGCAATAGGCAGGCGAATGCAGCCCAACACAATTACAGACATCCACTCTCTATTCCTCCAGCTGAATTATGAATACATGACTATGTACTTCTGGATAGGCAAATGAGAGAGAGAGATGGTGAGGTCATAGCAAGTCACTGCTGACATCTCGATTTTTTTTATGCTTACAAAATACACGGCAGACATCACCATTCATGTTGTCTGTGTATGTATTTAAGCAGACAGAATGCAAACTACTTTGTTTTGCATTTCAAAATGGCCACATAAAAATGCAAAAACGTTAGACATGGAACAAATGAAGCTCAAAGTTCTTAGGAAATGAAAACTAATAAAAAGTCATTTCTGTCTGTAGCCTAAGGTATGTTTGTACTGAAACACAGATTGTGTGGGGAAGGGGGGGGAAGTCAAGTTCTCTTAACGATCACACAGACTATTACATAATGTTAACTGGTTCATTTTTGGAATACTGTACCCGTCACAACATGTCTAACAGAGCCAAGGGTTTGGTGACAAGAGCGAGGGCGACATTGGCAGGGATTGAGGGATGATATGCTACTGTCAAAAGAATCCAAAGCCAAGACGTCATTAGCCAGTTTTCCAGCCACAATTTGTTAAACTTTGGGATATTACATAAAAATGCTGGATGGAAACAATATTAGTAATAAATAAAAATGAAAATTTCCAAAATGTGTTTTTAAAACATGTTTTTGAAAGAAGTCTCTTATGCTCACCAAGGCTGCATTTATTTGATCAAAAAGAATAACTTAAAATAACTGTTTTCTATTTGAATTTGACGTATTTTAAAATGTAATTTATTCATGATGGCAAAGCTGAATTTTCAGCAGTCAATACTCCAGTCTTCAGTGCCACATGATCCTTCAGAAATCATTTTTATAGTATTTAATAGTATTAATTTGATGTATTGATAGTATTCTTTGATGATATAGAAATGTCAAAAGCACAGTATTTATTTGAAATGTAAATATTAAGTAACATAAATATCTTTACTGTCACTTTTTTTTTTTTGGTCAACATTTTTTCATCAAAATTTTTAATGGTAGTATAGCTGTAGCTATAGCTATACTGCCATAAACACACACAGAGAAAACCGCAAAATAAAGCAATGGGATGGGAAGCTGTCTGGGTGATGACAAATGCAACGATCCCAAAAGGAATTCTGAGAAAAAAAAAGAAAAAAAAAAAAAAAAAACACAATTCCAAAGGAATACGTGCAAAACTGTTTGGAATGCATGAGCTCTGATGTTGGACAGCCACAGGCTACACAAAGTCTAGCAAAAATACAAACTTAAGCATGCAACAAGGCTTCCTCAGCTAGCCTAAGACACTAGAGAGTTCTACAGAAACAGGAGACAACAAACAAACATACCGACAAACAAACACGTAAACACAATCTCTCTCACACACAAAGTATGAAAGCTGCTTATCATCTCTATATTGTGTTTGTTCAACAGGACCACTGCTGTAACTCCACATGCACACTCATACTCACTAATGCACAAAAATAAACATTCTCATGGGAGATAGGCAGTTCAAAACAATACCGGCACCATTCAAAGCACTTCATCAGCATTGGCACTATCATTTCACTGTCCTAAGGCCTTCTGTTCAGCCTTATCTCAGCCCTCTGTAAACCCGATGGCACGAACTCACACACAACAAACAAGGTATTTGTCATTCCTTAGCAGGCATATTTGACTGCTATCTCAGATCTCTATCTAGATTGCTACAAAGTTTCAGCAGCATAATGCTTTCAGCTGAACATCATGTCAACCAAATATAAAACTATAAAGGTCTCTATGGCTCAGAATAGAGTAAAATTAGATTTTTCCACAAACAGAAACTTAGACGAATCAGTAAACTTCAGGCATCCATGAACATACGTATGTCATGTTACGGATTTTTTCTGAACTCGTGTTCTTGAACGGGAAGATTATACAATCTGTACATACAATGACAAACCGCTCTGGTCATAAAAGAAATGAAGTTTTTGTTTTGTTGCTTCACTTTTACTTTCCTCCCAGATGTCACCTTTGTGGCTAGTGAGCAAAGGTAAAAGTAGATCTATGAGGCAGCAAAGAAATAAGAAATAAAAGGGAAAGAGAGAGAGAGAAAAAAAAGAGCGAGAGTCTTCTTTGTGTTCTTAGACAAGCATCTGATTTTAACCCACAGTTCAAGACCTCTTCCAGAATACAAAGCACTCTTTTATGCACCTCAGACAAAGCGGCGGTCTCTTCCATGTGCACACAAAGCCTCCTCCACTTACTTTGTACACCTTTTGTTTGTTTTAAGTGCTATATTTTCCAATGTTAGCACATTGGTATGAGATACTGATGTTTGTTTTGTCCACTTCTGCTTTAAGTGAGGCCCTGTATAGTTTTTACTTTTTTTTTTTTTTTTACATTAAAAAGAATTAAAGATTGAAGCACATTACTAGTCATACAAGGTGGCACGGAAAGAACTGTGTGTGTGTATGTGTGTGTGTGTGTGTGTGTGTGTAAAAGCAATGTCACAGTGATGAAAAAGGCCCTTTTAAATACTTCTAAAATGATGACAGGATGCATCATATCATCCGTTGTGAAAAAGGAGAGAGAGAGATCATATCACGAATAAGCAAGAAAAACACCCTGCTACTGCAAAGCCAACAATCAAAAGATATCGACCTGCTCTTGCTAATCAAGCCAGACCGCATTTCCACAGAAAGCATTATGTGTGTGCGCGTTAGGAAGTGTATTAGAGCTTCTACTTCCTGATTAGGCACATTTGCTCATTTCCCGAAATGCCTTGAAATTAATGAACAAACAAGTGACCAGCAAAACCTCAATGATAATTAGCACAATTATGAAGCGACTCCCAACAGCTCTCATATGCCAGAGTCTTACAGTCGTTTTTATGTACAAATTATGAGCTGTGTGATTTATTGGCTAGTGTCTCCAAAGCCTCCAGTGGGTTACAGAGAGTGATGTTATTGGTTTCATATTTTGAAGAGGTTCTAATTTGCTAAAGGGAAATTATGGAACTCAGTCCTGTTCATTTTAGAGCATTTGGTTAGAAAACAAGATGCCGTCATTTGAAGTACAGATGGTAAACACACTTGCCAGCATTCAAACTTCCTCTTAGAGTCTGGCAAGATCAGAACTTCAGAAAGTTACAGGGTCACCTCATCGGGGAGGATGGATATTTCTGATCACAGTGATTGACAGGGAGTCAATGTACCCATGTCTCTGGGTACAGAGTATTAGCCAAGAATTAAGAATAGTTTAAATTGCAGAAATTGAGAAAATACAATGTAATGTATTCCTGTCATGAAACTCTAGATGGCACCGGCTAATAGGTCCTTTAACTCAACCTGGTCGTAATCACATTGTTATCTATAGGGCACAGCTGATTGGTTCCTGCTGTATCAGTAGCCAATGAGCTTGTGTGCTCAACCTTCAAAATACTTTGGTATCATTGCCTTAGCAGTGCAGCGTGCTTCAGAAACACTCCACCTTACCCAGCTCCACCTGTATAAATCTGCTACGGGTAATTCATGTGCGCTATATTGTACAGCAGCAGCATGTCTTACTTGCTCACAGCAGGGTGTCGTGTATTTAAGTCCCGTACTTGCTCTGCAGCAGCAGCAATAACCTACAGCAGCAGCAGCATAGTAGATCTATTCCACCATGGCCAAACATATCAACATTGTCATACCTATTACTGTGCCAAACACTCCGAGAGTTGTCATGACAGAACTTTTTTTCACGATTCTTTGATGAATATTATTTAATTGAATAATTATTTGAAATTGAAATCTTTTACAAAATTATAAGTCTTACTTTTGTGATCAAATCAAACAGCAGCAGCTTTTCAAACAACACTAAAAATAATTGATGCAATCTGATGCAACCAACAGGAATAGTTCAGCTGTGAACGGATGATTCACAAATCTTCCCTCAGAAAAATTATCGCATTGACGTCAATAATAAGCATTAAAATGCATCAACGCACCATGCTCATCTATACACAAACATCTATGTCTTCATAATACAGACAAAACAATAGTGTGAATTCACAAACTGAGCTGAGGTGCAGTTGAGAAAACTATAAAAAAAAAATTACTGTATAATATTATTATTATCAGTCTTTGTCTTTGGTTTTTGTGTTCAATGCATAAACTCTAAGGAATGCTGGTCAGAACAACAGCCACAGCTGGCCAGGACATCGGCCATTGTCTGGTCTGTTTGGGCAGTGACACTGTTTTATAAATCAGTATGACTTAACAGGAAAAGCATAAGAATACAAACTAGACAGATTGCATTTCCTCTTCCTTGCACAAACAATGGCACAACCTTCTCATGGCTATCTTAATTAGTGATAGCAATCTGTTAATTGGTAAAGCACCCTTGATATTAGCTGCCGGCGATGACGACTATTTGTGCAAACATTCAGTTGAGTGCTGTCCATGTTCATGTTCCATGTTCCTCCGCACATGTTTATTTATTTCTTATTCATTCGCTTGTTTAATTCACTCTTTCTTTCTTTGTAGCACTGCATGCCATGTGTTTTTTAGCAAAGAAGCTCACACGGAAGTGTGCTACATCCTTTTTTCTGGAAAGGTAAGTACAAAGTTCCACAATACACAATAGAAAAGACTTTTCCCTTTTCAAAAAAGCATTTTCTCCACTTCAACTAATGCTTAAATAGTAAACCACTTAAAAAGCCACTACATTTTGCCTTTAACGTGAGCTTTTTGTATGTTCTCTTTCAACAGTTAAATTTCAGTGCTTCTGGAATAATATTGAATTTGGGAGTGTCTGCCAGAACCAAAAGCTTGTCTTGTTCCATCAAAGATGGCCAAGTTATTGGTACTGCTGGAGAGATCTTTGATCTGAAATATGTAAGTGAAGGTCCATACACCTCTGAGGTGCAGATCAATACCCCTCTTTTCCTATTCCGTCCTCCCTGCATCCCTCCTTCCCAGCCTTTCGTTGTTTTTTCATTGAACAGCAAGCTCTTTCATTCCGGCACTGCCCATTAGGATTCAAGTGTGGTGGTGAGGCAAGCTCTCAGACTTAAACAAATGACAGTCTCTTCGTCATTTCCATGTCTTACTGTCAGACTCTATTTTTCTGCCATCCATGGAGCCTGTTATACATAAATAGTTTGAGTCAACCAAATAACAGTTCACGAATGGTTGAACTTGTACAGGTGATGTCTTGTGTTTGCTTATGGGTTTGTGCATAGGTTGCAGTGTTTACACACTCTGTGTGCACTGGCTATCACATTTACACACACGCAAAGACTCAGAGTTCATACAGCGAACTCCAGCATGCAAAGACGAAATCATGCAAATGCAGTGTCCACGCAAACAAACCATCACATGAGCTTTTGTTTCAAAATGACATCATAACACATGCACACAAATACATTAATGTGTGCCAAGTTCTTAAAAATGTATTTTATCATGTTTTTATCAATATATATATATAATTATAATATATTATATTATATATACACATTATAATTGAACTACTTGTATATTCAAGTTATTATATGAATAAATTAACCGATAGGACAAAAAAATAAAAATAAAAAGTGTCATGTCATTAACCCTAATTTCAACTATTTACGGTTGACGTCAGTAGCCAGGCAATGTCTGCAGCATGCAAATGTTCACCAAGGGGAACATCATCTTCAAAGAGAAAACCAGGAACTGGCCCCAGTAACAATGGATGAGTTCTACCACTGAACATCCTGGGAGGAAGACGCAAATGTGTGCGTGCGTGCATGCAATTGTGTGCTTGCATATGTGTTTTTGCATTAACAAGCTTGTATGTTTTTGTCGATAAGAGGAAGTTTAGTGAGGAGTGGCTTCTAACTGAGTTGTGTAGTGCTGGTTGACTGAAGATATGGAAAGACCTCATTGTAGTGCACTTCAAAGCCTGCTTTCTCATATCGGGCTTGTGCATTAGCGCATGTTCTCAACCGGCCCACAGGGACTCGACTAGTTGTGCATATGTATCTGAAATTACCATAACTATGACTAAACGCTAAAGTGTTAAAGTGGCCGTAGTTGCTATCGAGCAAGTCCAGCATCACATATGGCGTGGTACCCGAGTCTCCCTCCTGGGCTCATCATTTGGCCTAGTTCTCTGTGGTCAGCCCAGATGGAGGGGCCTTTATTTTGGCTCTTTCAGTCGATAGAAGCACACAATAGGTCGAACGGTCACTTTTCTTACGTTCCGCTAAAACGTTCCTTGAATAATTTGAGACTCTGATCAGCCTGCCAGAGACAATAGAGGACAAATAAGCAAGATCATAGCAGCAATACATTTCGGTCCTCTTTGAGTTTGTTTGTGAGCGTGTGTTTGTTTGCATTAGGCCGCTGGCCCATTTTGAGTGTGAGCGCCACAACAGCAATGTTAATGGTCACACCACATGGCATGCAGAGCGGGCTGGAATCTAGGGGCTGAGGGCTGTGCCGTATAAACAAAACTCATCCAAAGAGATAGAAAGAGAGAAAGGACACAAAAAGAGGGAGAGAAAAACTGAGTGAGTGATGACCGCCAATCAAAATGGCTCTATCTCTCAGAGCAAGCGTCACGTTTCTGGCACGAAGGCCAGAGGAGATGGAAACATAAGAGGGATGGGGCAGGGGAAATTGGAGACTTAACAGCAGTGAAAGCCCATTATCATGCTGTGGCAGGGCTTGAAAAAAAAAATGGACAAAAATAAAAACATAATAAATAAAGACAAACAAATAGGAATGCAGGAAATGGAAAGTAAGCAGAACTGGCAGGGGCATCTTGACTTCTCTCTAGAACCCATCTGCATTTCTTTACAATCATAAAACAACTCTAGGGCAGTATTTATCAGCCTGATACAGCCTCTGGAAAGAGAGGAATTAAAGAGCCAAAATGAGATATGGGGAGATAAAGACGCTATGTACGCAACGGCTGCCATTTGCTGCAAGATGCCCCCAAGGGGAGCAGGTTGTGATGGAGAGCCACAAATTTACACTCCGAATGTTTTCCGAGTAAGTAAAACAGCAGCCTTGCCTTGCGCGAGACAGGTTCAACCAGCCGTTCTTTTCACGACGCATGCTGGGAGTGAAGTCGAACGGGAATGATTCAAGTTCTGGACCCGTGCCAGCACCGATGCCTTGTCTGTTTCCTGCGGTGCGGGCTCTGGGTGACCCCTGTGGCGGGCTTGTTACAACATGCATGGAGATGGTTTGAGAGAGGTTAGTGTCGGAAAAGAATGATATTATCAACACAGGTTGTCATGGCTTTTAAATGGCAACAGGCAGAAAGAAAACATCGGGTTAATGGGTTAAACAGTGTGAGGGGGTGTGCCTATGTGTATTTTTTACCAGTTTTTTTACATGCCACAAATGTCAGTCAGATCATCCATTCAAACCAGGTTTGTGCACCATTCCGAATTAAATTGAGAATGTCCGAACTGCATTTTTGAATTTAAATGCATGGAAGAACCAACAAAATAACTTTTTTTTGAAGAGGGTGGGGGGTTATAAAACAGAAAAAGAAGATTAGACAGATAGACAGACAGCTAAATGACATTTCGTTGAATTGCAAATAACTAAATTCCCCTTCCTGTCATTCCAGTTCAATTCAAACTCATTCTCATGAACTGAAAGGTGCCAGTTCTTCAATTCAAAATTTTGCACAACCCTGGTTCAAACACACAGCAAAAAGCCACCAAGCAAAATCGACAGCGTAGGCGTGTCTTTCTTCCTCTCCCAGGCTCCTGTCAGCCTGTGGGAGAGGAGCGTGTTGACAAGCGCAACCCCTGTCTTTGTCCCTGTTTGTTTGTGTGTAAACAGCGGCAAGGGCAGAGACACCGAAACACCAGGAACTCCAAACAAATGACCCAAATGAAGAGCTCACTTTCCAGCATCAAAGGGACGGAGCTCACTACGCATCTGTCTGCTAACAAGCACTCTGCCGTAGAGCCTTTTGTGCTCCAATTTGCGACCTCACTGGCCTGAGAATGAAGAGAGGTGACCAACCCAGGGTCCCTTACAATCACAATCTCAGCCACTGCCAGATCAGGAAACAACCTTTAAGTAGGATGCAACCATTTGTTTGTTTCAGACTTAATCAGCAGGGTTGAGACCACAATGTCTTTAAGATGCTTTCAGAAGCATTGGCAAACTTCGGTTACCACTATGTTACAATACCCAGGGGCTTTTCCATATCAAAGCAGCAATTTAAGAGTGAATTTATCCACACAAGCCCCTTACAGTTCTATTTCTCAAGGTAGATTTTCAGTCTGAGCAGGATAAGTAAAGTCTGTATAAATCAAACCTTTTCTATTGTATTTAATGCAAATTTGCCAACACTGATTATTCCACTGTGGCCATTTTGGCACATTCAACTGACAATGCATTCAGTATTTTCCATATCAGAGGACAAAAAAGAGAGAGAAGATAAACATCATTCTTTCTGAGTGGATCAATCGTTTACCTTGTCATTATTATTCGGTTTGCATATCAAATGTGTTTACATAAGAATGACAGACTTGCGGGGACAAAAACAATTCCCTTGTCAGCCTGAATATTTTCTTGTTGAAGTTTGGCCTTCGCTAAACGGTCCGTTCAATCTCAATACATCTCCTAAATGTGGCGTGACAATTTAGGCATAATTACGTGGCTAATACGTTATTAACAGAGACATGGTAATGTCTTTGGACGCCGAGAAGTGTTATCTCCAATTACCTTCATTTGGGCTTTGTAAAACGATCAGGTAAAGTGTGAAATAAGAGAGTCAGATAAGAGGGAGGGTTTGCAGGTGGAAATATAAATATGCGTTCAATTGAGGTCAGAATGTCGAGGATATTTCATTAAGCTCGTCCGCTGCTTGCTCTAATAGCTGTGATTGGATGAGAAGGGAGGGATGAGATTTGGTGGGTGGTACAGAAAGAGAAAAACAAAATAATCATGACAATTTCCTTAAAATTTAATTGCTCCCACTAATCAGGATTGTGGAATTTTAATTGAATTTGCCACACCCCACAGAAAATTTAATTGGAATTCTATCTATCCATCTATCCATCTATCCATCTATCCATCCATCCAAATGACGTTACATGAATTTCTTCAAATTTAAATGGATTTGAATTCTGTTCCTTTACATCCAATCTCAAATTGCCATTCTGCATACTGTTTCACACCTCAATTCAAGAAATTAGGCACCTAAATAGTCTGTTTAAAATACAGAAAAAGCCATTTGGAGGCTTTTTTGTCACTTTAATCAATAGTGAAAGAATTAAAGAAAAATAATTTGCAAGATGGGCCAGTTTCAAACCTTGAATTTCTTACTTAAGCACCAATGCACGTTCTAACCACTAAGTCACAGCTATGTTTACCTCTAGCTTTCCGTTGGCAGTAATAGGGCAACGTTAAAGTTAAGCAACAAGGTGCAACTGTTTTGACATATGCACAGTCACACACACACACATACATTACTTGTACGACGGTACAAAGTGACCACCATTGCATTGTTAATAAGGATATCAGCTTGATTAAAACATGCCTGGGGCACTTTCACATTTATCATTGTTAGATTAAATTCAGTTTGAGGCTTTTATATTTTTTCTCCTTGATTTTCTCTCTCCCATACATACACACGCACACACTTTGTCAGGCACCAGTGGCCAGCGGTCAGGGAGAGAGGATGCATTGAGGACATCATCTCGTTCATCATGAGCTGGACAGGGGGCAGTAGAGTTGACAGAGCTGTTCCATCAGTCACAGCAAAGACACACACACACCACCACAAACTCTCACCGGAGATAGATCAGGTTGAGGTCCAGTGAACACTGTTTATCCACTTTCAACACACATGCATCGTTTACAGGGAGATCTTTCTTTCACCATAACTTATGCACCATAATTCACACATGCTAACAGACACACACAAACCATGGGACACTTATTTCCCAGTGTCTTCTTGAGAAATCCAAAGAGGAGACAAACACACACCCACGATTGTTCCAGAGGCTGTTGTATTGTTCCAGACAGGGCCTGTTGCTGACGGAGATGGTTACCTTGGCGTTAGGTGACAGCGGATCAATCTGTAATCTGTGTCTGTTATTGATGATGGTGTGTGAAAGAGAGATAGTGGAGCTCGATTCCACCACCTTTCATCTCACCATTTCCGAACTGATTCTGCTTGATTTCTGAAGCCAGACACATTCTGCATATAATTCCACAGCACATCAGATAGTTGAATGAGAGATTATCCTGCCAAAGAGACTGACAAAGTTTGTCATATATTGTGTTTTTGATGTTGGTGTGCTTCCCAGATTCAACAGGAAAAACTATAGTTGCTAACTAACTTCACTATAAGGTTCACTGGTGAACAGTAAACTAAACTAGTCTTTATGGCAGGATATAGGTGTTTCTTTAAAGATAATGGCATTGGGTAAAGAGATGAAAGTATGTTATTTAAAGAGTGCCGCAGGACACAGGACACAACATAAACTCGATTCAAACCTTAATTTCTCACTTGAGCACCAAGCATATGTCCTAATTCTCACTTAAAGTGAAAGGGTTTTCTGAGAAAAAACATTTAAGAAGGAATCAACTCTCCCACTGTTCAGTATCTCTCTGATGCCAGTAAACGCAGAATAAGGAATGAGGGTGGAGGCTTTGCATGTATAATAATATTAGACAGAGACATAGTGGCTATAAGGCCAGCCAGTTTCTACTCTCTCCCTCTCTCTCGGATTATGTTGCCTTTTATCATTTAAAAGGAATATTCTAGGTTATTTAGAAATTAATGTATACGGACAGCATCCATGGCATGCTGTGAATGCACTTAAATGCACTTCAGCTTAGCAAATTAGCAGGCTAGCACACAGCACCTTGAACACATAAAGTCACATTTTACCCCCAACACACACACACACACACACACAAAATAAAATGAAGTAGTTATACCCTGGGTCAGTAAAGTCAGTAAGTTTTAGTCAAATGAGATAATGTTAACTAGTATTTTCGTGAAAAATAAAATCCTCTCCGGGTCAAAATGACCTGAACACAAGCTGAGGATAAATATATATACAACCCCATTTCCAGAAAAGTCAGAGATTTTGTAAAATGCAATAATATAAAGAATCTGTGATTTGTTAATTCTCTTGAACCTTTATTTAACTGACAAAAGTATAAAGAAAAGATTTCCAATGTTTCCACTGACTAAATTAATTGTATTTTGTAAATGTAAACTAATTTTGATTTTGATGGATGCAACACACTCCAAAAAAGTTGGGACAGAGGCAAAATAAAAGTAAAAAAGATTATAGAATATCCAAGTTAAACTGTTTCGAAACAATCCACAATTAGCAGGTGAATTGGTAATAAGTGGGTGGTCGTGATTGGGTATATAAGCAGCAAATTATTCTTTACAAGCACTTTCCTTACCATTCTAAGAACCGTTCGGCCCGACGGTGGAAAAGCGGCTTATGTAACGCAAACAGCATAGGAAACTGACAGGGGAGAGATGAAATTGTTGAATAAAGTCGTTATTTTTGTTTTGTTTTTGTGCACAAAAAGTATTCTCGTTGCTTCATAACATTAAGGTTGAACCAGAGGTCGCGTTAGACTTTCGCACTGTCCGTCATTTTGACGGACAGGATAGTAAAAATTCCGTCATAACCAATTATTACCAGTCATTTTAATTTTTAGATTTTAATGATAAGACGTTTAATAGTTTCTTTTTCATCCACATTTTTATTCACGAGCTTACAGAATAAGCAAATGGGCCTAGGCTATGCATTTATTTATATTATATAAATAATATAAATAAGACTGTGCGTCACTTTTCAGTTTTCATCTTGAACTGTTGTCGTGGATCATGAGTGAAAGCGATCATTTCTTCCTCTTTACTACTTTACAGAACGAAATAAACATGAATGAACATCAGAAAATATGTTGCAAGATACAGTAGCTTACCAAAATCTGTATCACGTCCTAATCAGTTCAATCAGTGTTGGAAACAATGTCAAGTAACATAGAAAAGCCGACCATAAACTTGATAGTCAGCAGGAAAAATAACAAAACATTAGTTTCTAATACTGGATTAGAAACTTAATTATGTAAGTATAAGTATTATAACTTTATTATTATAAAATGGACTTAAATTGGGTGCTCGCCTGTGTGTAATCAAACGCATCGTTTTCATTTTATTGTGGAGACTGAACTCACGCTATGCTGCCACACTGGAGTGCACTCACCACCAACTGGACAAGGGTGGGAATTACAGTTACAAGTTACATCAGCCTCAGTGTAATCTGTCAAAATGACGGACGGCCTTTAGATTTTTCCGTCACTGCAAAAAAATTCTGTCAATGACGGAAAATTTTCGGTTAACGCGACCTTCTGTGTTGAACCGCTGCAGTCACGTTGACTACTTTAACGATGTCTTTACTACTTTTCTGGACCTTGAATGTGGTAATTATGTTGCTTTATATGGGGGATGAAAAACCTCTCGGATTTCATCAAAAAAAATCTTAATTTGAGTTCTGAAGATGAACAAAGGTCTTAGGGGTGTGGAATGACATGAGGGTGAGAATTAATGACAGAAATTTCATTCTTGGGTGAACTAACCCTTTAACACAGTCTGCCACTGCATCAAGAAATGCAACTTGAATCTCTGTTACACAAGGAGAAAGCTATACATCTGTTCAATGTAGAGAGGCTGCCGAGTTCTCTGGGCCCAAGCTCATCTCAGATTCTCTAATCAACAGTGGAAATATGTGAAATGTGGTCAGATGAGTCCACATTTTAGATTGTTTTTGGGAAAAATGGACAATGAGTTTGGAAATCTTTTCTTTGCACTTTTGTCAATTAAATAAAGGTTCAAGAGAATTAACAGATCACAGATTCTTGATATTATTGCATTTTACAAAATGTCCCAACTTTTCTGGAAATGGGGTTATATATTAAATTTAAGTAAAAAATACTGTAATACAAATAAAATGTTTTAAAACTATATGCAAAATTCAACATAGGGTGCTAAAAATAAGTTTTATTATTTTTATTTATTTATTTATTTTTCGGAGTGAAATGTGACATGTTTCTGACAGATTTCATGAGATTCAGCTTGTAGGAATCACTTTCCAATGTCTGTGTAAAGCACAGTTGTTTCCCATGTTTCACCATGTTATTCCCCCTTCTACAATGTTGAATCTATCTTCCCACTATGCTAAAGTGAGTTAAGATGCTATGAGTATGTATATGTGTGTGCGTGAGGGTTTGTGCCTGCAGCGGTGATTGACAGCTCAGTGCTCTGATTAATGTGACTGGGCTCTGCGCTTGAGAGAAAAGGAGAGAGAGGGAGAGAGAGCTCCCATTCCAGCTCTCAGCCACGTATAACGCTGAAAGTGAGATAGAGAGGAGAGATCATGAAAGAAGCGAAAGAGGGACTGAGGGACAGAGAGACTGGGGAATTCTCACTCCTATTCATCAAAAACACTTTTAATTATACCATATTGCCTTCTCTAGATTACTCCCATTTACTCCATAGATTTAGATGCAAGACTGCACTGAGTGGCTCTGAATCTAAAATAGCAATCTGCTTCTCTCTTTCTCTCATTTTCGTTTTTATCTCTTTCCTTCTCTCTCGCTCTCGATGACACTTCAGTATGTCTGTCTTTAGCATTCTGGTGTTCGAGTCGTCAGGAGCAGGTCGAAATCATTATTCAGGACAGAAATGCGATGTGGCCTCTCTCACTCTTTCATCTTGCTGTGTGCTGTGGTGGAATTGAAACGGAGCAGATACGCTAATCGGATGCAATAATCAAATGTCAGCATTAAACATACATGATGGCCAACTTTTCAAAAAAAAAAAAAAAAAGGAAAAGGAAGGAAGGAACTTATCTACAATCATGATGCCAGACCAGAATATTGATAAGCATTTTTTCTGAAAGGCAAAGCTTGTGTGTGTGTGTGACACGCTACATGGGTCAAGTAGTTCAAGCTTGAATTAACTTTACATAGCTGTGCATTGCATCATTACTTAGCAGAAATTTAGCTGGTTGATGATTGCCAACGCACAAACCCATCCACAGACACAAATGGATTTTTTTCCTCACAAAGTTACTCTCACACATTCCAGCTGCCTTTATACTAGGAACAAAGAAGAAGGAAAATACAAAGAGGCAAAGAATTCTCCTTAATTAAAGTTTCCAATCTGGAAATCGATTAAATTAAATTCTGTAACAAAAGAGGGGAGAGACTGTGCTACAGCACAAGCCCACACAAACAGCCAGCAGGTGGAGTGTGTGTGTGTACTGGCTCCTGCTGTAAAATGATGTGTGTATGGTTGAGATTAAGCACTAGGTTTAGCAGGGTAGGATATTAACTTTCCTTTAGTCCTGCTTTCTAAATGCAGTGGGAGGAAGGGAGACTTCCAGACATTAACAAAATGACAACATTTCACTGCTTGACCATCATGAAATTATAAACTAGAGTATTACATATTTACTTTGCTGTGGGAACTAGTGCTGGTGAGTATAACGCACAAATAGTATATGTATATATAAGTGATGTGACAGTAAGCACATGACAACACACCTCCAGAAAAGCAGTGATGAAATTAGCTGTATAGCCCCCAGCCTAGCCAAATGCTTCACTCTTAAATTGGTTTAATAATTCCAGCATAATTGAACATTAAACACTATTACGCACTATCAAGTCACTCCATTTTCTCATCATGCTCAAAAACACATAAAATAACACTTAATTTAAACATTTACTTTCTCTTGATTGAGCCATATGCAAAGCATGCTGGGAACTAACAAGCCCTGCCCAGTTTCAGTAAATGCAACACAAATCATCCATGTAATCCCAACACAAACAGAATAAGTAAACTTCAATTTTATATATATTTAAGTGGATTGAACACAATCAAATTAAGTTAGGACAAAATGTATAGCAATTGTGTTGCTTTAGCTCATTTTAATTAAGCAATTTGAACAAAAATAGCAGCAAAAATCTTTTTTTTTTCTTTCAGAGTATGATTTGCTGGGAAGTTGATTAATTTTAGTGAACTGGTTCATTCAGGTCATGTAAATGAATCCGTTTAAAAAAACTGATCACTTTCAATATAAGAATGAATGATATAATGTGACATTTAAACCTTCAGTACAGTCCAAAAGTTTGGAACCACTAAGATTTTTAATGTTTTTAAAAGAAGTTTCGTCTGCTCACCAAGGCTACATTTATTTAATTAAAAATACAGTAAAAAACAGTAATATTGTGAAATATTATTAAAATTTAAAATAACTGTGTACTATTTAAATATATTTGACAAAGTAATTTATTCCTGTGATGCAAAGCTGAATTTTCAGCATCATTACTCCAGTCTTCAGTGTCACATGATCCTTCAGAAATCATTCTAATATGCTGATTTGCTGCTCAATAAACATTTATGATTAATTTCAATGTTGAAAACAGTTGTGTACATTTTTTTTTTCAGGATTCCTTGATGAATAGAAAGTTCAAAAGAACAGCATTTATCTGAAATACAAAGCTTCTGTAGCATTATACACTACTGTTCAAAAGTTTGGGGTCAGTAAGAATTTTTATTTTTATTTTTTTGAAAAGAAATTAAAGAAATGAATACTTTTATTCAGCAAGGATGCATTAAATCAATCAAAAGTGGCAGTAAAGACATTTATAATGTTACAAAAGATTAGATTTCAGATAAACACTGTTCTTTTGAACTTTCTATTCATCAAATAATCCTGAAAAAAAATATTGTACACAAATATTTTGTACAATTGTACACATTAAATGTTTCTTGAGCAGCAGATCAGCATATTAGAATGATTTCTGAAGGATCATGTGACACTGAAGACTGGAGTAATGATGCTGAAAATTCAGCTTTGCCATCACAGGAATAAATTACTTTGTCAAATATATTCAAATAGAAAACAGTTATTTTAAATTGTAATAATATTTCACAATATTACTATTTTTACTGTATTTTTTATTAAATAAATGTAGCCTTGGTGAGCAGACGAAACTTCTTTTAAAAACATTAAAAATCTTAGTGGTTCCAAACTTTTGGACTGTACTGTATATTCAAAAAGATATTGCCACATTAAATATAGCATCAATATAGTTGGCTACTTAGTAAAGTGTCCTCAAATGCTAACTGCCTTTTCAAAAGGTAGTATATCTACTTTAAATCATTATTAGCGGTTTAGCTTAAAAAGCAGTTTCAAAACAGCCTCCCCAACACTGGTGAGAAAATATGTGTAGCAAGGAAAAAATCTGTGTGAATATAATAGCATGCATAACTTGTCACATCTGTCTATAGTTTGTAAATATAGAATAAAGCGGCGCTGTTGTAAGCAAACAACCATCATCGTGTGATATCCTTTAAAGCACACCAGTCTCGCTGTCTGTTAAAGGCCCTGTTTTATCTTTGATTCACGGACAAAGATGGACCCTGTCCAAGACTGTGCCGTATTCCAGAATCAATATTTCCAAGTATGTGGGCTGCCAGTATGTTTTGTTGGTTTAAGCAAACCTGCTTTATCAATATTATTCATCAGTGACGGCACTCTCAGGAGCGGAGAGGAAAAGAGAAGAGGAAAGTGATAAAGCAAGTGAGTAAAATGATAGACAGGTGTGTCAGTTTTTGTGTGAGAGTGTGTGTTTGTTCAAGAACATGTAAAAGCTGATAAGCTTCCAAAAAAAGCAAAACAGTATGAGAGAACATGAAGAGAGCAAACAGTGGTGATATTAAACACCTGGTCCACATTTTCTACCTCAAACACACACACAGACACAGACACAGACACACACACTCATTTTAGTCTGTTAGTTATATAGTCATGCTATAGGTAAATTGGGCTGTAATGGTTCACATATTTCACCGAAGTAAAGCACAGTCTGCCTCCACTGAATATATATACAATCACCCACTTTCCCATAAACCCCCACCATCAGCACAAACTCTGAAAACACCAGAACAACTTGTGCTAAATATTTTTCTACTATTAATCTCTGCTCTTCTCTCTCTCTCACTATAAATGGTCAGATCTCAGGATAATGTATTACTCTTAGGCCTACTTGATGCCAAAAGTCTCCTCAGACCTTAGATCATCTGCTTCACCTGGACTTAGAAGAAAAGATACAGCATTTATAAATCAAACCCCTTTGGACTGGATCATCAGCACACCAGGGTTCTGATCAGACCATTCTTTTATAGTTTATTGAGCCTGTTCTGAGAACTTTGAGATACTGAATCTTCTGACTAGTCCACAATATAAATCCTACCACACAATACAAGAAAAACAATAATAAAAAAAAATAATAAAAAAGCATATGTAGCATTTATATGTTCAAAAGTTTAGAGTCAGTAAGTTATGTTGTTTTGTTTTAAATAATATTAAAATAATTTCTTTAAATTATTTATTTTTAAAATATATTAATTCATATTAAAATATATATATATTTTTAAATTGTAATA
>RJVU01018281.1:7394557-7409661 GCA_003731715.1 Anabarilius grahami | reverse complement strand
TTCTACTATTGCTTGTTTCTGCTTCCTCTTCTTCTTCTTCTTCGCTTGTGTTTTGTTCTGGAGATTCTGTACTTTTTCAGAAGGTGCTTAATAGTGTCCCCTACCATATAACAGTGGAAACATGGATCGGCGGAAAATACCATCAATGGCAAGGAAACGTTGTGTCACAAATGACAAAAGTTAAGTTGAAATTAAAAGGAAAACTGAAAACTGAAAATATAAAAATAAAAGCTCAAATATGAATACTAAAATAACACTGAACTTAAGGTCTCAAGCTTCAAAGGAGGAAGCAAAAGCATAATTTAAAGCTGACAATTTCGACCTTCTCCTTGAAACATTCCAATGTCTTCCAGAGAAAATGAAAAGTATGACACTATGACAACCAGAATAAGATGTGCCCCCTCAGACAGTTACTCAGCGACCCTTCCTGACAATAAGAGAGTGCTGTAATACACAAGCAAGGTCTGGATTATATATTAAAAACCGTGCACTGTGGCAGCTTTCCTCCAGAGGACACTGCACTTTAAATGTCCTATACCGGAGGATTGAATGTTGAACGACCCTCTACCTTGGCCTGTTATGCTCTGTGCAAAGATCCAACCACTCATCCAGCCACTCATGCCTCCACTATCCAATCAATGCCTCAATGGCAACAATAAATTGCCTATTCATAGGCCACCGATTTCCCAATCATGGTTCCAAAGCGGCCTCGTATAGAGATGTTACCATGATAGAGGCACATGCATGTGAGTACAGTTAAGCATGACCCGGGTCATCTTTCTTCCACTGTTTACTGTTATGCAATGAGGGAACCAGTGTGAAGCCCACCTCATCCTTTATTCAGAAGGGTGGTTGCTTCTCTTTTCCGCTTTCTCTCTGTCTGATGATTTATTTATTTATACTGTTATTTTTTACTTTTCATGGTCTTTTTTCACCATGCACATTCATAATCCCCTGTAGAGTGAAATATCCAATTTGATGGTGGCTTTATGTTTTGGCATGACAGGTACTGAATGGATTTTGTCTGATAATTGCCACCACGCTAATTTTTTCTGAATGTCATGTGGGCTAACCCCTCCTGGCCTGGCCTGATTAGTGCCCACAAGACCCCCCCTAAACTACATCGGCCTAATGAGGCTGGAAGACCAGATAAGGTCAGAAACTGGGCTAAGAATCATCTTAAATCAGCTCAAGATGGTCTTCCAGCCTGAAAAAGACTCAAAACCTTTTTTAAAACCAAAGCTGGTCTTTGCTGGTTTAAAATGGTTTATCTAGTCTTCCAGCCTGACAAAACTGACAAGAGTCCACAACCTCCCCAAAACAAGCAAACTAGACCAGCCTAATGAGGCTGCAAGACCAGATAAGGCCAGGAAATGTGATAAGAATCATTTTACACAGCCTAGTTTGAGGTCGAGTTGGTCTTCCAGCCTGATAAGTGCTCAAAACCTTTCTAAAACCTAAGCTGGTCTTTGCTGGTTTAAGATGGTCTTGCTCCAAGCCTGGCCAAACTGACACGTGCCCACAATCTCTCAAAAACCAGCAAAATACACTAGCCTAATGATGCTGGGAGACCAGATAAGGCAATGTTAAGAATACTTTTAAAGCAGCCTAAGCTAGTTTGTGATCAAGTTGGTCTACCATCCTGACAAGTATTCCAAACCTTCCTAAAACCAGCTAACAAACCAGCTTGTTTTATCTGGTCATGATCATCAAGTTTGTTGGTTTTAGAGGAGGCCTGAATACTTATCAGACAGGGAAAACAGCTATACCATCTTATGCTGGTTTTTCTTAACAAGAATGACCTATGAAAATTTTCAAGATACTGACTAACTCTACTCTCACAGTTCAGTGAGTCACTGCAGCTGGTCTTTTCACCTTTAACTCAATCTTTAGAGTATTTTTACATATAGAGGAAAGGAGAGTGTAAAGAAGGAGGATATACTTCCTGTATTTTTCTGTATCCTGTTCGTCTTGTGGGCCTCTATCTCCTGGAGCACTGAGTGGACTTAAATACTGTTCTGCCCCAACAAAACAAAAGATTCACAGCTGCTGAGCCAGAAAAAGTGCCTCTATATATTCTGTTCTGTTCCTAGTCCACTGACTGGAGAGGCTTCAGGCCAGTGCAGAGCCCAAACATGCTACAATAAAGAGAAAAAGAGAAGAAATATTGCACCTTTAAGGTGAAATAGTGTTGATTTGGACTGGCACACTGGCAATGAGAATTGGTATGGCACAGGTATGCAGAGAGCATGAGTAAAAGCAAAACAGAGGCAGTCAGCCACTTGAAAAAAAAAAAGAAAAAGAAAAATGAGCAACAGTTGACACCCCTTTGACACCTTTTTAACTGAAAACTGAGTACAGAAGTCGTGGGCTGTGCTGAGATTTGGAACGGATTCTGACAGCTAAGCATTCACTAAAAGGTTTTCAAGCTTGCAGAGGAAGGTTTCCCTCACCTTCATTGTGCCACCTCAGGGACATACCCTCTGCTAACATAAAAAAATAAAATAAAATAAAAAAACACCAGAATAATGCAGCAAAATAAATTGCTTGACATCACAGGGTCCTATTGATGCCATAAACTCTCTCTAGCGCTTTCCTTCACCCTCCGCTCTGTCACTATTTATTCTGCAATTTATTTGAGTTGTGCGTATTTGCCGTGTGCGTCTAGTTGTGCCGAATTCTTCCTTACATCACCAAAACTTCCCCAACAAGTACGACAAACAGCTTCTTGACACTTTACCTCATTAATCAGTGACAGATTTCATTCATTTGGTCCAAAAAAAGCCACAGGGAACTTCGGTGTGCCGCCTTGGCATAGCGAGAACTCAATCGCTCAGGCTGCTGTGCTAAATTCTGAGCTTCCCAGTTGGGGGGATATGAACAGGAAGGAAAGGGATACAAAAAGCGGACAAGACAAGCTGGCATTAAATACATTTGTTTTCTTCCTCAAGAAATGAGTATTGACGCAGGCAAGGAGGCAGGCGGGCAAGTAGGCAGACAGGCAGCAGCCCCTTTTCCCTCTTACACACGCACCACGCGTCGACAGCCAGGGTGAAAATTAATTACTCAAGAGGGGGTGTGTGTGAGCAACAAACCAGGCAGCAGCAGGAGAGGATGTACGCCTGTGTGAGCATGTGTGTGTGGAGGAGATAGACGTGTAATATAGCACTCACCTTCAAAGCATACCACTTTACCTGACTTGAAATATCACACATGCATATTTATCCAAATACAGTATTTGCGCCACTTCCTTCCAACACTTTATCTTCTTACACCTTCTATATCTCCCTATGCTTATCTCAGTGTCACTCGTAAAGCTTATTTGAAGCATATGTCCAATGGTCGCCCATTAGCCTAGAGCAACTGTGCAATTATCTGCTGTCAGGATATTTACACCAATAACTCACATCCTGTTAAATTATGCATGATTTTTAGCCTGGATGCTTTATCCTCGTCTCTCTTTGTTGTTGTTGTTATCGTCGTTGTTTAAAGTGGATACTCTAACCTATATGGTCCTTGAGTGTTGATGTTGATTCAAATTCCCTTTTTATCGATACCAAGTAAAAAAAAAAAGAAAAAAAGATCTTGGCTTATAGAAGCAAGAGGTGTCAACCTTAGCATACACTATGTATCCATTGTCCAAGACAGACAAAGTATGCTTTCTTTGGCCACTAGCCGTGAAGTTTAATCCCCTTAGGTGGGATGTCACAGGGTCGAGGGTGAAGGGAAGGGAACACAATGCACGGACAAGACTACTGCTGTGCTGGAGAGATGGGAATATCCATCACCCGATTTCAGCGCTACCCTTGTCATGACCCCAAACATCCCAAAGTGCTTTTAATGTATATTTAGGCATAGCATCAACACCAGCGCTAATGAATGGAGCTAAGCTTAGCACTAGCAGATGGTATCACTTTTGATTTTAATACTTCAAGGTCGTTAGCTTAGGTATGATGATAAGGCTTCAAGTAAATACATATATAATAATAATCTTATGTATATTTACATAAATGTATTTTATTTTATGCTTTAAAGTAAGCATCACTGTAAAGTTCTGATATTTTAAAAATGTAAATCAAGCACTAGTTTATTTTTGGCACTAGCGCAATAAAGCAGAATTAATTCAATTAGGCTATGTTTGGGTTGGGGACCCAAAGGTAACACCTTTTCCTGTCAACAAGCCCAGCAGTAACCATGGGATCTCAAGGGATGGAAAGAGAGAGAGTTAGTGAGGAGAAAGAAAAATTGAGGGAGCTACTGAGCAAGATGCAACAATTCCCACCGGTTCTACGTAGTAACCCATTCCCAATAGGCAGAGATAGGATGGGTCTGGCTTTCATCCTCTGCTAAACTATAAATCTCAATGCCTTTATGTGGCTTTACTGAAGCCAACCTCATTTATCTCCCGTTACATTTTTGTTTGTTTAGAATGAATGCGATGAATAGAATTACCTCTAACCATATCAGACCATCAAAGACACTGTGGTTGAGGCAGATATAGAATCTTTTTATCCCTTCCGACTAGCCTCTTATTGTTTGTCCTTGCTGTTTTTAAATGGCAGCCATTAAGTCAGGCCAAAAGCAGGTTTGGGTCTTCAGAGGAACCACAGGGGGCGGTTTGCAGTTCACAGCCCACTGACGGAGCTGCAAGTCCCCCACAGATCGCTTGCATTCAACTGGGGTTCCTGCTGGGACGGGCCCTCTTAAGACACAAAGCTGTCTCAATCCCCTCCTTGCACATACAAGCAGTGGTCTGGAGCAAAGCCTTTATCATTCTAAGCAGAGACATTGTTGACTATCAACAGCTGATTCCGCAGATGAGGTCCCCCGCATGTCTCGGCTTTACATCTTAAAAGCCTCCGACGTCTACTGGAATCTGAATAGCATTAACATTTCAACAGACTGGAATATTGAAACAAGCCAGCTCTGACGGAAGAACAATTTTTGTCTGAAAGAGACACATGCAACGAGATGTCAAAATGCTTGTTGCCAACTTCTCCTGAAGAACAGGCTGATGTAAACAAGGTCGAAGAGATTGATCAAAATGAAACATGTTACAGCATGTAAAAGAGATGGATACGGCAAATGTGTAAATGGGTAGTTGCAGGTCTGCTTCCACATCAAGATGCTAGGATAAAAATCATATACAGATATAAGGCTATGATGGTAAGGCTTTAAATCAATCAATAAATGAATAAATAATAATAATTTCACATAGTATGTCATTTAATTTTTAATAGACCATAAAAACACATGCATGCCTACTAAACAAACAAATAAATACATAATAAAACCAGCTGTTTAACATTCCCAAATGTATTTCACACACTATCCAAATATCTATACCCTGTTTCATTAAGGGTATTGCAGTATGAATTACAGGTTCTTGAAGCAGAACGGCATGGTGCAGTCACATGACCTGATTGGTTTATATTGCCTTAACGTGGGTGTTTAATTTAGGGTTCCACAGATCAATAGGAAGATCTAAATATAGCTGTGAAATGACAAAAGTGAAGGACTACCGGGTGGCTCATAACTACTGCAGAAAGGCTTCCTGCTGAGGCTGAGTACGGAATCCTACTGTCTTTGCTCATATACTGTACTTACACTATTGGTTTGTACATACAATTTAATCTGTACAGGCTTTGTGCCATTTACTGATGTAGGTACTGCAAACGCTTGTCAATGGCTAAGCAGGTAAGATGAGGAAGATGATTAGAGCTATAAAGATAGTCGGTACATTTTTCATAACTAATGCCATTGCACTATTCACCATCAGCCACGATTCAATAATTCCACAAGCAAAATTGTCCAATAACAGGGGGTTACTAACATAAAATAAGTAGTGGCTGGTCATGTGATCTAAATTGCTCCATGAATAAATCAGATTTTATTAAGCTACTGATATGACCAGAGTCTTCATCCCATGTGAGCACACATCATTTCAACAGATTTGCACAAAGTACTATTGATTTCTTTACTAGTAGAACTTTTTAATAAGGAAAAAAAAAATACTGACTGTGCCTTTAAAAATACATAAAAGCATCTACAGTACACAGTACATGCCCATACGAACACACATTTTCATGGATCCACACACACTTGCAGAAAACAGTAAGAACATCATCCATCAACCTCTAAATGCGCAGTTCAGTCCCGTCAGATAAATGCCTCATTAGTGCTGAATCCTGAAAACTACGCACACACACACACAAACACACAAACACACACTCACATACTGGTAAAGACATTATACATGAGTTTACTCATCCAAATGTCCATTTATTGGCTTTGATGACTCAAATAAGGATAAATAAAGATGGGGAAACAGATCACCATGGCTTCCTTTCGTCTGTTGTTTTTCTGCCTCTTTTATCTCCCGACATAATGGCTAATGAGATGCAGATGATGGCACTTCAGGAGTGGGCTGGCAAGAGAGGGCATGAGGACGGCAGAGAGGATGGAGGGAAGCGGCGAGGTTTGCAAAAGAGGGAGGGATGGGGAGGGTGTGTTTACCTGGCCCCTGATCTCGATTTTAGAGGCCTTTCACAAGCAAATCAAGCCATCTACAATTGTCCGACCTATTGAAGAGGTCTGTGTGTGTGTGTGTGTGTGTGTGTGTGTGTGTGTGTGTATGTGTGTGTGGTGACTCTTCAATCAAAGACAAGCCCTTTAAACAAATATCCACAGCAAGAGCCCACCGACTGAACTAGGAAAAACCTGTTCAAGTCCTCTTCAGCAAGAATTACAGATGTCCCACGTCCATGGCTTGTCATTTAGGATGTGTGTGAAGTTGTTGTGTCTTTCTAAATGACTGCAGGTGTTTGTGTGCAATTTTTCTTCTCTTTGTAATCTGTATGCAAAAGATTTTAAAGTCTAAGTGCAAACAAGCACACACACAATCTAGCCCGGTTCCACACTGCAGTGAGATATTAGTATGGATGAGAGGAAAGCTGCACGTGCAGCCCTAACTACATTGAATACCAGAGCACTCTCTCGCTCTCTCTTTCTCTCAGCAATTCACCCAGTCCTTTATCTGCCCTTTAAGAGTTATATAAAAATGAGAAACCCCTAATTTCTTTATGGATCCTCAAGTGTTTGTGTGTCACTGTGTGCGGTGGGGGAGAAGAAAATGCAATCAATTGTCTCCTGCTTCTCACATCTCATTTGGGTTCTGATGCTCCAAAAGTCCATTACCAAAACAAGAGAATAATTAAACCGAAGCACAAGTCGCTCTGATAAGAACAGATCCAGCCTGTCATACGCTCGCCCAATAAAGAAACAGATCCGCCCTGTCATCCGTTCCCCAGCGCTCGGTTTCCCCGCCGGGGACCGACTTAAACAACGGCCTGTGTTTTAGAAGTGATTCTCGTGAGCATGGAAACGCAAGCTCAGCGTTTAATTAAGAAAAACACAGTCTTACATGCTCTATAAATGAGGAAGCGAGGGTGGAAAAAAGAGAAAAGAGTAGAGAAAGTAAAGGCCAGATTGATTAGGAGAGCTGAGAGTGGTTGGGAGGGAGAACCACAGAGCGATGGCTAGAGGAACAAGGAGAGAACAAGCGGCTGGAAGGGGGGAGGTGAGGTAGAGGAGAAGAGAGATGAGAAAGGAGTGAAAAATGGATGGAATGCAGATTTATGGAGTGATATTTTTCTCTCGGGCGGTAGGGATGTCAGCTCGCCGCGCTCTCACCTCATACATGTAAGCGGGGCTGATTTAGGATTTAGCTGAAGTACTGTACTGACATTATAACCTCAATTTGACCTCTGACCTCACACTGTGTTCTCTCAACCTGCGTTATTGAACACGGAGGTATATCGATGAAATATTATGGCACCATTAAGCGTCCATATGTGCTTCTATGGCTGATGACTACAGTTTTGGATCAATAGATCAATCTTTGTGGGACAATCAAAGGACATTCTTGACATTTAGCATGTTGGTCGTCATGAATGTCCTTTGATTGACATAGAGATGATGTGATTTGTGAAAAATTAATGAACGAAAGCATGAAATATTCATCAATGAGATCCAATTCGAAGCCATTTAACAAGGAAAACACTTGACGAGAAACAAATGGTCGCACTTCTCTCTCGCTTTCTGGGGACTCCACTGACTAATGAATTAATTTGTGGGGTTCAAGTTTCAATCTAATCAGAAGAAATGGGATAATTAAGACAAAGCATTGTGGGGGGACCCTGGAACAACCCCCTAACTTGTTTACTTGACTTGAGGTAATTAATATCACACAAGTGGGAGTTAAAGGCAATTGAGTCCAGGGCCCACCCACAGCATTAGCGTAATAAGTCGAGTGATTGGCTACGAAATGAGTGACAGCTTATTCAGCCAAGCATATGTTGTATGCTCAACTCAACTAAAGGCCATGTCATACTGACAGTGAACAAAATATATTTAAACTAAAATTAAAATTATTTTATCCAACATACTTTGTGACAAAAAGCTTTACTAACAAAAAGAGACTTGTTGAGCTAAAACCACCTGCTGAGATGGAGGCACAATGAAGCCTATTTATATCTGTAATGGTGAACGGTGAGTCTTTATAACAAAGAATGAGCTGTGGGAAATGTGATATTGAACAAAGTCCAGACCTTTCCCTACTGAGCAGACACAAAATACTGACTCACATATTGCTAAAACTACGGCAAAAAAAACCCTTTAAACTTAAAAAATAAAATAAAAAATTATTTCTGGATTACATTTTCCATAATTATATTGTGTATAATTTCATATATACACTGAGGACCAAATAGTCCTTAGTATTCACACACAGATATTTATATTTGCAGTATTGGTCAGTGAGTCTTTATAAAAAGAGTAAGCCATGGGAATTGCCTGAACAACTGAACAAAGACCAGATTTTTCATTACTGCTGAACACTCACATATTTAAAGCAATGGGTTTTATAGCCTGATGAGGTCAAAGGGCACTGGTTGCCATTTCCTGTCAATTAAGAGCTGAGAGCCAGTCATCAATCAGAGTTTTCTCTCTAAAACACACACACACACACTCAAAAAAACAAAAACAAAAAATACTAAAGATTTGGCTGATTTTCATTCCCAAGACCGTAACAAGCTATTATTACAATCAGGCACAGGCAATTTCATTTAGCGAAAGCTGATAATATACACTCATATCTTAAAGTTCAAGTACCAGAATACTTGAACTGAAATTCGCACGAGCAAAGCCATGTTGACATTCAGTGTATTCAGCATTCTCACAGTTCCCAGTGTGAAAACGGAGACATGTCACAGATCAAGTTATACAGCTCACTAGCTGTATAGTATTAGCATTTCCACTTCAGCACGTCCTTAGGGTCAGGCATGATACCTTACACCTCCACCACAATCAACACATTCAGTAGCGCAACTTTCAGAAAACATCACCAAGACCGTCAAACAAAGGCCCTGTCTATCTCTCACCAACTAGCCTTTGCTAAACAGATACTAGAGTGAAAACAGAAGGCTTCTGCAGACTGATGGACGGATGGGGAGACGGATGGATGCAGGGATGGATGGATGGATGAAGAGATGGATAGTCGGATGGATGGCCACCCAGGGTTGTCAATATCCACGGGATGCATGTGGGAGGGGGGAAAGAAGCTGTTTACGTTCACTCTAAGGCTCTGTCAGTCCTAATCAATCAATCACTGAGCAGGCAATAAATCACCATTCTCTTCAAAGCGCTGATGTGGGAGCAGATTCGCAGAGTCTGGTGATACACACGGAGATGTCATAGGGACACATACTAGCTTGCAGAAAGAGAGAGAAGTCCAGATGGAGGGGTGAATAGAGGAATAAACAAGGAAGGACAGATGATTGGTTGAGACTTTGACAATTTGTCAATCTGGCATACGTAATGGTGTACTGCCATATAAATGTACTGTATCTACATTTCAGAGAATGTACTGAATATGGCTGCAGGTATACAGTACCTGTCAAAAGTTTGAAAACATTTAAAAATTTTAATGTTTTATGAAAGAAGTCTCTTAGGCTGTGTGTCCACCAAAGCGTTTTTTTTCAGCGGCTTGCATAACTTTCCAATTGTTTTCAATAGAAGCGCTGTGTTTTTTTAAACGCCAGGAGCATAAAGAGGCGCTGAACGCTCAGCATTTTTTACCTGTGGCCTCGAGTTGAAGAATGTTTAACTTTCAACAGTTCAATGTTCAACCAAGTAAAACCAAAGTCCCTTTAAGACAAGTAATTTCACTCGGCGACCATCGTTGAAACGCCTCTCGGGCATGCAAGTGGACCTCCTATCTCTCTGAATGGGGAAACATCAAATTCTCCAAAGCTGTTTGCCAAGCTTTCGATTGAATTTCATATTTGAAATCACCAATAAAATCTGACAACAACTGTCATAAATTTTGTTTCTAAACGCTCGAATCGTGACAAAAAACTGTATTTTTCAGGCTGGATCAAGCTAATGTGCATGTGCAGTCCTAATAGCGCGTCTCTGTAGGAAGGACTATTTCTATAGGAACCGCAGCTTCTAACGGCCGCTGCAGTGACATGATGACTTTACCAATTGCCGATTGGCTCTTATTTAGAAGGCGGGACTTCTTCCGCCATATTGCGCGTTGCACTTTCTCCAATTAAAAACAATACGAGTGACGCATCTTGTGTTCTTTATAGAGTTTATCTTGAATTTAGTATTTTTCTTACCAATTCTTAAATAATTTCAATCACTATTAGGGCTGTGTATTACCAAGAATCTGGCGATACGATATGTATCACGATACAGGGGTTACGACACGATATATTGTGATATATTGCGATACTGTAAGAAAGGCGATATATTGCGATATTTCTTGTTTTTTTTTGAAAAATTTAATTTTAGAAAAAATGGTCATAAAGAACACCACCAAATCCATAAAACCTTACAAACAACTTTATTTTATTTAATCAAGACAGTATCATTTGCATTTATATCACTAATCACTATTTTGTGCAATCTAAGGGAAAATAGTAAAGTGACTGCAGGATTCTTTATGTGTATGTTTTAAAGGTTCACAGTATAGCAGTTTATAATTTCTTAACTATTTAACAACTAGTGCATAGTCCATTTCATGACTGAATGTCTGTTTTATATTTAATACTGTAAAGCTGCTTTGCTTTAAAGCAGTCGATTGTATAAAGTGCTATTTAAATAAACGTGCCTTCACTGAAGTGCTGAACTGCAGAGCTGTTGCAAACATATCCACATCGCTATGATCAGATGCTTTCTTTATGCTGTCACCGCTGTCATTTTTTGTTTTGTGTTTATTTTGTTACTGAGAGGAAAACGTGCAGTACATATTACATATTCTATCGAACGCCTCTCTCAGGAGCGCAGATGGCATCGGCAGATTCAATGAGTTTCCTGAGTTTTGGATTATATAGCATGGTCTATTTTGCAAACAACTGACTCTTGTTGATCTCCTTAGTGGGTTCTTTATTGTTGAAGCCAAAATGAGTCCAGACACTTCAGCTCTGTATGCCGCGGGAGCGGAATAATTCTATCGTCTTGTGAGCTGGGTTTGCTGATGCTAACGCTATTGATGCACCTCGCGCTTCTCCGGCTACGTGTCAGTTTACGTTCTGAGATAACGCTGACATCTAGCGGATGGGTTTTATACAGTGTGTGGTTTAAACCGAACACAAAGCCACGAATCTTGGATGTAAATAAATGAATATATAAATATTGATACAGTGTTTTTGAGAATCGATACAGTATCGCCAAACATAATATCGCGATATTCATGTGTATCGATATTTTCTTACACCCCTAATCACTATAAGATGTATTGTGTGTTGATGATGTTTGTAATGAAAACTATTGATTAAGAGCTTGATTTGCTGCAGTGTACCATGCAAGAGGTTGGTGGTGCAGAGGTTGCTCTTGAAGAACCTTAGAGGTACTCTCGTTATCTCTAGGGCAGTGACTGTAACCTAGATATGTGGACAGGTTGAGCTCAGATATTACCCTAAAGACCTCCACACAGAATAAGGTTATCACAATGCAGTGTGTGTATGTGTGTAAGAAAGAGAGATGGTCATGGCTGGGGAAAAACGGAGGATTACGCATTTGTCACTGTCAGCTGAGCTTGCCTCTTGCACGTAAGTACAGTGCTTCCTTCTCCTCTGTCTCCTTTACAGTCCTTCTCCAAGTCTGTTTATAAAAAAAAAAAAATCACCTATACCTTCAGCAAAAATATCTGAGACTTGCTTGACAAGTCTCAAAGGCATGCACACATGGAATGCACCGTTTGTGAATAGCATCAATAGTCAAGACATGCACAACACATGCACACAAACAAACAAAAATACCTGTTAACCCTAGATCTGTGATCATACAATGATCAAATGTTTGTGTGTGGTTGTATCCATTACAAATAATAGATTTCCCTCAATGTGCCCAACAAGAAACATCACTGAATTATACACGACAACCTTTGTAGGTCATTGATACTAACTGACCCAAAACACACTCATTCCTATATGCAAAAGAGAAACACATATGCATAAACCCATCTGCCTGTGAATGTCTTTGCCAACGGCATTATGCTATTCTTTTGGTCTAGGTGATATTGTCTCTTTATCCATCCCCCCATGAATCTCTTTGACACAAACCCCTTTCCTTTCATTCTCTTTTTCTCTCCTTTCTTTGGTCATTTTGAAAGCAGAAAATATGTCTAACTACATATACATATCTGTGGCAGTACAAAGACTGAATTGCATCTGCTGATGCCGTTGTTTATGTGCACATGTCTGCCTGGTTTTACCACCAAAATTCACTAAATAAGTTACGCAAATCATGTATCAAAGCTAAACGCAGCAATAAAATCTGTTCTGAATGCAATTTTTCAGAAAAATTTCCAATCTTGCAGGTCAGTTCTAAGAGCTTAACTTAGACTATACCACAATTTGGCATACTATACTAGTATTGTCCACCATTTCTCAAACCAAAAGCACGCAAGTCGCTCTTTAAACTGCAGAAAGTACACTCAACAACACCGTATGGAGCTTGTCTCCATCATTTCATTGACATTTTTTCTAAGAAAATTCTGTTTACCTCCTGATTTCTTACAGGTGATAATAGCACAATGCTAATTACTAGTTTTGTAAGTAAGGTACATTCTACAACAAGCCTAATTTGCAAACTAAGGAGATGTGTTTGCATTTAAAAATATGACACTGAATCAATTTAAGCACTGTGCAGTGATATTTCAGCACATTTAGTGCCTGGTTACACAGGAGTTTGCGCAGTGCTAAAGTGGTGCAACCTTGTGTGCATTTTTACCTCCTGATTTTCTGCACCATCTTTCCCTCAGAAGAGCTTTAAGCACTTCTGATACAGTAACAAGCAATATAATTACTCCAAATGCTCTGTGACATAGTTAATTTCAAACAAATTATCTGTTATATTTACAGAGCGCACCAACGAAATTAGATTCTGAGATCCTGAGTTTAAGAGAAATAAAATGGGAAATTGAACGTGGGCGTTCGTAGATCTCTTCTCCTTAGCCTCAATGATAGTGAGGTTCGTCACAGCAGTTAGCATGTGCGATAAAGCCCATCATTAAATAATACAAATGACAACACAAAGCAACGCTCTGTGTATACAAAACGGATGCTGTAATCTTTATTACTGTTATTCTGTTATTATCATCATAATATTAATTCAAACACAGGGGATAATGAATAAGCTATTCTCTCTCTCTCTCTTTCACTCTCCCTATCCTCCTCTTCTTTTTCTTGCTCGTTAAAGATGAAGAGAAAGACAGAGATTTGGCAGGCAGCCATGGTTCAATAAACTCCACTTGGTAGCACAGCCGTGCAGCAGTCTGTTCTGTTTGGCTTAGGAAAGTGCGCTACGCTATTCAAATTAAATATGACTGTCCTAAACATATACACTAATAGCACAGGTGCTTAGACACACGTGCACATGAAAACTCCTATCCTCCTCAACCCACACACACAATAATGGTCTCCTCTGCCTATATAGGCCTTGCAGTGTTTACACAAGCGCTCCAATGAGCCTATTTACATTTTTATTTCTTACACCCCAGACTCACGAAATCCAGACAGATTCACACAGCGTGATATCTGCCTTGGGGCACCAAAAAAAATCAATTTCACCATCAAAAGAGCACAGAAAACATATTCAAAGGGTGAAACTTATAGTAAATTTGGAATTAATGCAGAGATTTGTGTTAGTTAACAGCTAATAGTTTTCGTACATCGAACGTACGCAGGTCTGAATCTGTTTGTGTCAGACTGAGTCAAATTTGTTTTCAGTTTAGGTTGGAGGGTGGGCTCTATCATATTTTATTGATACGTCTAGCAGATTTCTTGGCAGACACCATATTGTGAGGGCAGAAGTCATACAGGTGGAATCTGCCTGGGATACCTACAGGTAGTTTGTGAAGGGCTGAAGTAGCCTCTGGGTTACCCTCAGGAACTGAAGACATGAAACGGCACACACAGAGACACAAATAAGTAACTAAATAAATAAATAAACAAAATCAAAACAACTCTCCAGGAGCAAAGTGCAAGAAAAGGATGAAAAACTATCACAAGTCCTCAAAAAAAAAAGACATAGTATGTCATTTTTCGAGGTTGGGCACTGAAAAATACTGTGTGTACAAATGGAGGGAACAGGTTTATTGAGGCTTTTAAGGACACTGACACTAAGTTATCATGCCTAAACGCATGCGAAACAACTCGCAAACCCCTAACGTGTACAAAAGAATACTAAAAAAAGCATATGTACATCACAGTGTGACACAAATGCGGCTTTCGCTCTGCCTCCTTTCATGCAGCACTCATTTCCTTCGTAACGGTTGTGATTTGACTCCCTCCCCTGCCGTCACAAAAAGCTCCCTTCCTCCCTGAGCACTCCGACCTGCAGCCACGATACAGTCTTCCCTCCTTCCTTCAGTTATTCTCTTTCTTTTTCTTTCTGTTCTGCGTGGCCCGGCATATGAAGCGCGGCGCCGTGTATCTCTCTTTGGGGAAAGGCAAAGTTATTGGATTGTGAAATTACAAAATAATGAGGCAAAAATGAAAGCGCCACACTCTTTGTTTTCTTTCTCATGCACACAT
>RJVU01018281.1:7339948-7389530 GCA_003731715.1 Anabarilius grahami | reverse complement strand
TGCAAAACAGACAGATAGATTCGGCTAATGTACGTTTCAGTCGATGGATACACATTCTGGTTTCCCAATACGTTACAACAGCGATGATCAAAAGAACATGGATAAAACAGTCACTCTTTGTAAAAAAATGTTCAATGACGTGCCGAATGCTCTATGACCAGTCATTTACGCCTTCATCACCCGGGTGTTGATAGCGCACAAGCGCAGGTGAGACCTGAACATCTCGAAGTTGCTATCTGTGTTTAAACTAAACTCATTTAAACCTTGCCAATTTAAACATTCATCCGTTGATGCGAAAGAGATCTCGCGCGCGCTGTGAGGAGGTTTGTGTCTGTACTCATCCGAAGTGCGTACATGGAGAGCCGCGTCACAGCGCAAATTCTCTTTCAAGTCTTGCACCTAAACTGACAAATTCACTCAAAAATTATGTCAACATGCCCATCTTAGCGAGTATCGTAAAAAACATAGTAGGTTTTGTCTTAAGAGAAAAACGAGACAGACAACGCATGTGTGTATCAGTATACTGGATCTTTGAATTGTGTCTTAAAGGGACAGCAGTCTAATATTCCTGCTCTCTGTGTTTTTAGTATTGCTAATGACCTATAAGGCTCTAAATGGTTTAGCTCCTGTGTACTTAACTGATCTTCTATTGCCCTACAATCCTTCACGCTCCTTAAGATCACAAAACTCTGGACTTCTGGTTGTACCTAGGATATCTAAGTCCACTAAAGGAGGGAGAGCGTTTTCACATTTGGCTCCGAAACCCTGGAATAGCCTTCCTGACTCGCTCACCCAGTTTAAATCCAGATTTAAGACGCATCTCTTTAGCCAAGCATTCACATAACGCATCTCATATCAGATCAATTGCACATGATTATCTTTGCTTAATGTTATGAACAGCAGCTACGCTAATTATTCTCCATTTGCTTTTCTGTTTTGCCTCGGGACACCCATCCCGAGGTGACTAGAGAGGACATCAGCTTCAGTTTGGATCCAGCCTCTTAAGAAGACCTCAGATGACCTACACCTATGAAGAGACGGAGAAAACTCCTGCGAGGATTTCAGAAGACGCAATCATCTGGATCAAGATGCACATTGCAATTTCTATATCCTGATTATTGTTGTAATTCATTTTTCCAGGACCTCATTGCTTTTACGTTCAGTTAAACTGCCAACAGTGATTGTAAATTAATTGCTTAAATTATTACATTATTTGCTAACTGCATTCTTTAAATTGTAATGTTGACTTGCATTCTCTGTAAAGCTGCTTTGAAATTATATGTATCGTGAAAAGCGCTATACAAATAAATGTGAATTGAATTGTGTTTTTAATGTTAATCAAACCACAAAAGACGAAGAAATCATTCTTGACTGAATAGCTTTTGTAACTTCAATAATGTTTCATCTTTATTTAATTATTCAAATTTATAGTTTATATGCAGTGTTTTTTTATTTGATTACTTTATTCAATTTCTGTACCTGAAAGCTACTGTTAGATATCTGAAAAACCTGTAAAGCATCGTTTATTTTATCTGTATCTTAGCTTTCATGTATTTATTTGTGCTGTTTCTTGTACTTAGATTATTTGGTTTTATTTTCTTTATCTTTATTTGACAACTGTCCTATTTTTTTTACTGAACATAGCACATACCTAACTGTACCGAAACCATGACCCTAAAACGGTGATATAAACTGAACCGTGAGTAATCTGAACCGTTCAACCCCTAATAGATAAATAGAATAACTTGAAGGCATAAAACACAACAAAGTATGCAATCTAAGTCTATTTTTTTAGTTTTTTTATAGTTTTGCTGCATCATTGACGTTGTAATGTGGTTTAAAGGCTAGCCTGTATATGATTAGATTGGCAAATAGTTAGACAGAAATTAAACTGGCCAAGCAGTTAGCATAACAATGAGATTTGCCCAGCCAAGGCAGTGAAATTAGTTTGGCGTAGGGTTTGCACAGGACAATAGAACGGCTACGAGCACGGATGATAGGGGATATTTGTCAGATATCTTTTGAAATACATATGGCATTAAACTGCAAAAGACTGGATTCAAAGCGACCATTACCATATCCTCTGCCGATTAAAATTATCTCTGTCTCTAATACATTTTTGTATCCATGCACAAAGTCACTGAGATGTCATTAAATGTCACCGGTGGGTAAAGAGTTTTCACTGAAATAGATCGGCCCTCAGAATAAAAGTACTTACTGATGTCAAGAGTTATATTTTCATAGAGCACCATCCCCTCTTACTGTCATAAATGGAGGGACGGGAGAATTAAATATCATTAAATATCACCCTTCTCATTACACCATGCAATTACACTGGGATCTGGGTTTCAAAGTCTGCACCAGTTGCCTAGCAGTCAAATTATGCCTCAGACAACCGTGTCGATCAAATAAAGAGACGGAGGGTAGAAGGAGAGGAGACCTCTGGGTAAATGAAAATGGCTTATGACTCACCTCTATCTTTCTGTCTCTGTATCTCTGTCTCTTTCTATCGCTCTCTAAAGGAACCACTTTTTTAATAAGAGGAAAAGTCATTCAATCTAACCATTCATTTTATCAGTGTTTAAAGTTGACATCTTTAATAAATGTGTGTGATGGGATCCAAAAGGGAAGGTAGAATCAATTTAAAACACGGTTACTACTTACACTCATTTGCCAGACATGCACCCCTTCCTTTTGTCAGGATGTGAATCCGGCAACACAGAGTGATTGATCGCAGACACAGTTAACCGAGACACACATTAAACTGCTGATCACAGAGTGTGGATATTTGCAATACTACCATGGTTTATTCTCATATTTCATATTCATCTGTGAGACAGAGAGTTTGTTCGAGTTATTGAGCGTAATGAGCCATGGGGGCGACCGAATTTACACAAGACAAGCAGTTGACTGCTGCACAATTCAATATTCACTATAGTACTCCGGATTTGAGCGTATGTGTGTGTATGACTTGCAGTGGTTCAATAAAAAAAGAGCAAAGAGCATAATTACTTAAGATGTTAACTGAGGCTGTCCAGCCACATAGAGAGAAGGGTTACGCAATTCACTCTTTCCCACTTTACACAATAACTAAGGTCAATAAACACCTCAGCCCCCATAGATGGGCCAAAACAAACATTTTTACAGGAAAGAAACCAAATTAAGAGATGGGATGAATGAGGGAAATAATACAGCATCCATAAAAAAGTTTTATCATTTAAAACTCATTCCATTCAATGTCTAAGCTGCTGCACAATATCTAAATGTGAATTCTTTCTCATTAGCACTCATGCTTCCCTCAGGACTGTGTTGAGTGCTAACGCCGTCTGTGTGACAGAGACAAACGAGTAATGTGTTTTAAAAGACAGTATAGCAAGAGGATATTGCCCAAAGCTTCAAGGTAAATAGCAGTGAGACCATTTGTTTGGCAATGGGGTGAAGTCACCAGTTGACTTAGGTGAGTCAGGACACACATATCGTGTTACCGGTGACAAGAAGCAGGTGAAACCAGTATGTGACTCAAGGCAACTTCATTGGAAACAATCATTTTAGGGTCAGGTAATCTACAGAAGCAAGCATGTGGAGGTGTGAGGGTGTGTAAAGGAACTTGAACTGTGGGGGTTGAAAGAACATTTCCTGGCAAGGACATTTATCACTCAGTGTGTGTTTTAATGTGTGTTTGTGTTCAAATGTGTGAGGGAAATGTAAACATTGCGCATGATTATGTGACAACAGAAGTGACGTGAAAAGCACCACGGAAAACTATTATTCCATTTCATGAAATTATAATCAACGACTAGAGCAGTAAAATATCGGCTAACAAAATACTTGCGATTTGTGATATTTAAAATATATATATACATTTTTTTTTCTGTGTTATCTATACCTAATATATAATATAACAATTTAAAAAAAACTTTTAAAAATTAAATTGTTATTTTGTATCGCTTTAGTATAAGCAAGGGGCATTACAAATCAAATGTATTATTATTAATTATTATTATTATTATTATACAATGCTTAATAATAATGATACTGCATTATATAAATATAACTGTACAATTGATTTGTATTACTCCTCTTCTTCTTTGCAGTGTGTCCCTTCAGCGTACAAAAGATTTAGCCAAGTCCCCATAGCGACTCGTGGGCTGTCAGACTGTAATCTGGAGTGATTGAATGTGATTGGATGTGGCTGACTTTAACCAACACACATAAAATGACACACCCTCTCTCTCTCACACACACACACACGCAGATACACGACCATTTCCTGAAGCTACCACTGAAGTATTCCATGCCACACTTTCCAAAGTCAGACAGCCAATCTGCCTCCGGGCGATCACACGTTAACCAACCAATTTACAGTGGCACCTCGTACACCGAGGCAAAAGCAAACTCATTAGGATTCAACTACACACAACATGGCCGCACACGCAAATAGAATCTCATTAAAAAAAAGGAAATAATTTTGAAAGTTCCACTCAAGTCACTCATGCATCTTATGTGGCCATTAACGCTCTGTTAGCTAAGTACAAGAAGTCTGTGTATTTTCCTTATTAAGGCACATTATCATCAAATGTGAATGTAAGAGCACAGTTAGCAACACACACTGGGGTCCTTTCACACCCCACTCCCGCTCTCTCTCTCTTCAGACGTGACATAAAAGTGTGAAAGTGGGCTGAGTGAAAGGAAAGAGCGTGGACAGGAATGAATTTCATGGTTATAACTCAGGAGAGAGACGGTATTGTGAAGCTTTGCTGGGGAACGTGGTGTGTCCCTGACGCCATGACTCTGGTGTGAATAAAGCCTAGTCCTGCATTTTTTTTTTCTCCTTCTTGTATGAGGGAATGTGTTGTGTTTTGATCTAAAACACTGAGGATATTTCAGTGCCAGGTGGATGGCAGGGGACACAGAGCTTGACAGATCTGACTCAAGCTGAATTTGAGGATTTGTGTTTAGTGACTCGTTCCTGGGGTGGTTTTGGTTTGTGGCATTTAGTGAAAGGACATTCGGGGCAAATTCATTTAGTTGTACAACTTACGTATGATTTTTCAATGTATTCGTTAACAACCCAGAATCCAGTTGATAGAGTTGCGGCTAGGGTTGCAAAGGGGCGGAAAGTTTCCGGTAAATTTTTGGAAACTTTCCGGAAACTTTCCACGGGAACTTAACCTGGGGAATTTTGGAAATATTCCAATTTGGAAACTTAACAGGAATTTATGGGAATTCATTGGAAATTTTGGGAAAATTTATACAGATTTATAATATTTATATAAAATGTATCATATAAAAAGAAATATAAACATTTTGTTTGGTCATAACATGAAATAACGGTTATTTATTTTTCGCATTCAATTAATTCTAATTTAGTAAAATGTAAATTAAACATTTTTATTGCAGCAATTGTTATGTGTTATTTATTTCAGTGTCACATGATCCTTCAGAAATCAGTCTAATTTAGCCGATTTGATACTTATTTGTTATTATCATCGTTGGAAACAGTTGTGTTAGCATGTTAGAATGATATCTGAAGGATCATGTGACACTGAAGACTGGAGAAATAATGCTGAAAATTCAGCTTTGATCACAGAAATAAATTATATTTTTATGTATCTCAATTATTATACCATTATTTTAAATTGTAGTTATGTTTCACAATATTAAATTTCTTTCTGTATTTTTGATCAAATGTGCATGTTATGGCCTGGGGGAATGCACAGTGCATGCAGGGGGTGTGGCCTCGATAGCCCTGCAGTAAGTAGTATGCTATGTGAGGAATGTGCAGGGTAAAAATGTAACTAAAATTGCATTAAATATGGTTGTTTTAACCAAAATTATGTTGCAAGATGTTTTTTTCAACTACATTTAAGTACCCTGTAATAGGCTAACCTGCAATTTTGCAAATTCCCTGTTTATTCCCATTAATTCCCGTTAATTCCCATATATTCCCGTTAATTCCCATGGAAAGTTTCCAGCTTTTAAAATTCCCGGAATTTTGCAACCCTAGTTGCGGCATATAAATATAATATACAGTATAAATAATATAAATTTAATTTACCTATTATGGGCCTATTATGCCTTTTTTATGTAGTGTGTTGTTGTTTGAGCATAAAAAAAGTCTGCAAAGTTACAAAGTCCACTGTTAAGCCAAAAGCTTAACACTGAAACACTCAAGCCGAAACTCACGGTTATGATGGACATGGCATTTCCGAAACACACGTGAAGCAGTTGACCAATAACAACACACTGGTCCAACTGACCAATCAGAGCACATTGCACTTTTCAAAAAAAGGCTTCATAGAGTCCTGGGTACAGGACACTATAGTTAATTTATGTGAACTGTGACATATTATACCCAAAAATTCTTCATACAGTGGACTACCAGTAAAATTTATAAAAATTTGGAACCAAAAATTATTCAGACACTTTGACCTGACCATGTTTTGCTTAAGTGTTATCTGACATAATTAAGAAAAAAAAATTCTGACACAGTTGAACTCTGAGATCTTGTCATATTTTATTACCATTTATTCTACATGCTTTATGAGTCTGATCCATGCGCATGGGCGTCATATGAAGACCTCCATATTGACACGTGCTAGTCTAATTGTCTGTTTGCTGAGGCTTTATTCACAGTCTGTCAGAATAATGGAAATGGGATGTTGTTTCTACACCCAATCAAAGAAGACAAAGATTACTGTGGATGCATGTGTAGTGTGTGTATTTGTGGTTGAAAGGGTTTGCTCATCTCCAACAAAGATTTTTTGCTAAATTAAATCTCCCATTCAAAGATGATTTTACCCCTTGTCAGATGCACAAACAAACCAAACTAAACTGTAATAGGTTTTGTGCATTTATTTTAGCCGGCAAATGGGTGAGATGTAAATTTCTCGCCTTTTGGTGCATTTAATGCACGATCACTGCCTCATGCTAAATGGCTGTTATCTGCGGACACAAGTCAGCAGGTGTTCACTGAAGCTGTTAACTGGGTCTAAATGAACAGGGCTGGAGGGAAGGATCCATTCTCTTGATGGGCTGTTGCACAGTAAACACTGACCCGTGCCTGACCTGATCAGACAAGTGCTTTTACTCATCAGCTCTGTAAATAGGTACAAGTGCCATTAAGACATTAATTTGGACCTCCCAACAATCTAACTAAGGACAATGTGCACAAAACACACACAAGTAATGACACACACGTCAGTGGGACGGTAATCGGAGGGATCGTAACATGTTTCCATCGTCAGAGCAACAAGGACCACACAGTTAGGACAAGCCAGATGCTAATGAAGCACAGAAAAGGGTGGGGGTGTGTCTATGTTTCATGGGATCTACTATTCACTATGTACTTACACTATTCACCAAGGGTCAGCAACCACTGGCACATGAACGGGTACTGAAATGTAAGATTAATTCAAGGGGACCTATAATGCCCCTTTTACAAGATGTAATATAAATCTCTGGTGTCCCAGTATGTGTCTGTGAAGTTTCAGCTCAAAATACCCCACAGATAATTTATTATAGCTTGTCAAATTTGCCCCTTTTTGGGTGTGAGCAAAAACACGCCATTTTTGTGTGTCCCTTTAAATGCAAATGAGCTGCTGCTCTCAGCCTGCTTTCCAAAAGAGAATGGAGCTTTAACAGCTCGTGCTTCGGTTGCTCAACAACAACAAAGCTGGAGAATCTCACGCAGCCAAAATGACAATTGTCAGTAACGGTGTTCAGCCTTACATTGTTCAAACCACAGTCGGACACTGATGGATAGACTCAGGAAGAAGTTACAACTTATAGAATGCAACTGAATGGTTAGTGGATAAATTTATGTAGTTGCTACAGAGTTGATTCAATTCATCGACTAGCATGTGCCACCATGTAATCTTTTGTGCAAATCCAGCATTGAATTGACCCTAGTTTGTGAAGTAGCCCGGCATAAAATGACGGCATGGTAACAACACTATACTGAAACAACTCTTCCTCTTCTCTGAAGCAGCCCAACATGGCCTCACCCCCTTTGTTGCATATTCTCGGGGGCAGGGTTTATGTAAATTTTTGGGTACATTTCAGGAAGAAGCTCGTTGTAGTCCCTACCAGCCGTTTGTTGTAGTCCTTACAAAGCGATTTCTGTCAAAGAAAATATCTTCCTTTGCATTGAACTTTGAGCGTCGTAACTTTGCAGATGTTGTTCATACTCAAATAGCAATATTACACACTAACTAAAGTTAAAAAAGTGAAATCATAATCAAGGAACTTTAAGTGAAATGTTATATCTACATTACTGTTCAAAAGTTTGGAGCCAGTAGATTTCTAAAGGATAATGTGACACTAAAGACTGGAGTAATGGCTGCTGAAAATTCAGCTTTGCGATCACAGGATTGGAATAAAAAAATTAATAAAAAAAAATAGTAAGATAATATAATATTTCACTTGTGACTTTGCTTTCGCTTAAACATACATCATACACATACTATGCTGCGTCTCATTGCATGTTTTAAAGTGAACACACTACATACACTGCTCATAATACCAAATTGCACAGAATAGTGGAGCAATATTTGAAATGGATGAAACCAAACATCTATAATAGACAGGAAGAAAGAGTATAATTGTGTTTCTAGAGGGAAGAAGTGCAGCCACACATCTTTATACAAGTTAATGACTTCCTCTTCTAAGTAGGCAAACACTTACACAGACAATATCAGTACTGCTAAGAGTAGCTCATCCAAACACACATGTGCACACCACACAAACAAATACCCTGCCTGTTGTAGACTGGTTTCATCTGAAATGGCCTCTCCCTTTGTCCCTACATCCAAATTTCTGTCCGGACAGCTCGCGTTTCCTTTTATTTATGTCTCACACACAAAGCAAAGCAGTAGTTGAAGAGTTCCCCTCCCCAAATCTCACCAGTACGCTGCCATTGTCACCATGCATCCTGCTGCTGCAGAGTGTGTGTGTGTGTGTGTGTTTTAGTGTGATAGACAGAGGTTTACGGCTAAATGAGGGGTGTGAAAAAGACAAAGACGGTGAGGAGAGTGGGAGGCTGACAGAGCAGCACCACAAAAGCACTTAACAACTTCACACACACCCTCTCTCCCTCTCTCCCTCTCTCCCCCTCTCTTTAAGTGGTGACAGACTGGCAGCTCCTCTCCGTGAAGTTAAATGTCAGATGCAGTACTCGGCTTCTCCCTCTGTCTCCACTCCTCTCTTTTCACCATGTCTTGACAGGTGCCACTGCCGCATTTTTATGTTCTGCAAAAAATGAGCCCAAACTCAGCCACTCGCCGACTCACTTACAGCTTCCTTTCTGACCTCTGTCCACTCCCTCTCCACTTTATCGCATCATTTGCTCCATCCCAAGTTCCCCTCACTGGATTTTCCTCCTCGTGTAAGATATTTCTGGTTTAAGCACTTTTTTGTCAGGCCTGCAGGGCAATCGCACAATTGTTACCAAGTTTTCAACTCCCTGACACAGCAGATATCCAGCACCCACTATGCCCACACGTCAGAAAGATCAGTTAAAAAATTCTTAATAATGTTCCCCGAGAGTTTGGAGAAAGCATATCACAAGTCAACAATCCATAAAAAGTTGATTATGAATCTCTTTTGTGTTTTGCTGTGGTGCCAAATGCACCTCTTGCAGAATTTCACATTGTCATCTGCGTCAGGAACCTAGTTTTTCGTTCAACCAAGGATTGTTTCTGTTCTACGACATGTTCATCATCACATTCTCATCTGTCCACGGTTTGCAAGTAAATATGAATTACCCTCAGTGTATCCAACATCTCCATTAGATATTAAAGAAGAAAAACAGAAGATTGAATAAAAATAAATTCCATTTCATGTGATACACGTTGACGTAAAATAAACCTACTCTTTATAATGAAGGAAACAAAACCTCCATCTCGACATGAGAGCAAAAGAAAACTAGGAGAATAAAGTGAGTCATCCTGTCATTCTGTTCTTACAAAGGCATGAGGAAGTGAGAATCATATTGTTAAGAATACTAAACTCCACTGACAGAGGCTGACAGGTCTCTACTGCTGAGAAGAGAAATTCAAAGACTAATCCAGCAATAGCACAAAAATCGCCACTGTTTACCAAACTCTATTCTTATATCATTTTCTATCATTTTTTTCTTGCAGTCTACAACATCATTAAGCTACTGTTCAAAAACATTGGGGTTAGTAAGTTGTATTGTTTTTTTAGTTTTTTTGTTTTTGTATTTAAATGAAGTCTCTTATGCTCACTAAGGCTGCATTTATTTGATCAATTAAAAAAATAAAAAATAAAAATAAAAAAGTAAAACAGTAATATTATGAAATATTATTACAATTTGAAATAACTGCTTTCTATAGCCCAAAGTATAGTTCACTTTTTACGTGTATATGCAAGGGTCAGCGTACAGTGTTCGTGATGCGAATTTCGTCATTAGAAGAGTATTTTTGTAACCGTGCGTACTTTGTACACGCAGGTCGCACATGCATTTAATTGTTTTTGCAGTAATTTGTTAATCCACAAGGTGGTAACCGTGCCCTGGGGGCGTCGATTCACAAGGTAATCAAAGAAAAACTGCATAAACAGAACAGACCGGAACGCATGCAAGCTACAGCGACGATGGAGACCTATATAGATGAGATATTGTGTGAAGAGGTTAGAAAGTACCCTCATTCATACAACTCTAGCATGAAAGAATACAAAGATGTTTACATGGGTTGTAACTCGTGGCGAGAGATTTTTCAAAACTGCACGTGCATTTTTTAGGATTTTTTGATGAATAGAAAGTTAAAAAGAACAGATTTGAAATAGAACGGTATGGTATTTGGAGGTGATTTCACTAAAAAGTTCTAGTATTATTTAGTAATCCGGTTTAACCAGATTCTATATGCACTGAAATAGGCATTCTAATAGGTTTTCTTGCATGTTTTTGCCTAATTTGCATAAGTCCTTTAGTGAACCCAGTGTTAAAACTACATGATTGTACCATACATGTTTCCCACACTTAAATGTAGAAAACAAAAAGAAGTAAACTATGATTTGTGGGGTCTTAGTGACAGTTAGTCCACAGGACACTGAGATGAGGCACATGCTTGACTGGATTGTGCTACCTCATTTGAATAAGAAAGGCAAAAGTTTGGCAAAGACCATAAGAGCAGAACGAAGAGTTTAGAGCAAAAATGCTAGTTAGAGGAGAGGAGCTAAATTTGCATTTTCAAAATACCACCGCTTAAAAGCCAGCAAATCAGTAGAGTTAATATTTTATATTAAATAATAGTTAGAAAACTGCAAAATATATACAATATCAATGAATAAGAAATAAATAAATAAAAAATTAAACAAAATTGTATTTAAAATTTTCACCCAAAAATCATTTACTCGTTCCAAACATGTATGACTTCCTTTGTTTTTTGTTTTTTTTGTGGGGGAAAAAAAAATGAAATATTGAGAAACGTCTTATGTTTTTTTTTGTCCTTACAATGGACAAAAGTCAATGGTCACCAAAACTTTTTTTCTTCAAAATATCTTCTTTTGTGTTCTGCAGAAGAAAGAAAGCCACACAGTTTTGGAACAACATGACAGAATTTAATTTGTTGATGAACTATCCCTTTAAATATGAAAACCATCATCAACTCTTTATGCAGAAGTACAATGACATTTTTCAAAAATCAATTCAAATCCATTCCATAAAAAGTTTAAACAAAAAATAGACTAAATTATCTACAAAATCAATTGTGATTGGTTGCTTAATGCCATTAATCAACTCAAACTGAATTAACTGCAAAACCGAAGAACATGAATAGAAAGCAGACGAATGTCAATACAGAGCTGCCATTTGGCATGACAATGTTGACTTTAATGTTCAGCGCTCTCAGGACGAGACTGTGGAACAAGTGTCTCTGAGGAGAACTTCAGCACAGTACTCTTGCCTTAAAAACCAATGAGGACATTCAAAGAGCAAACACTGCTGTTATCACTTTTACATGTACGTGAGAAACATCCAAGTCTTATCTTTAGCTGTGAGCAGTGAATTAGGGAGTGGTGCTGGGGTGGATGTTCGTATAAATCACCTCAAGGTTTCGATTTGGCACTTTAAGGAGAAAGAAAATCAAAACCTCAACCTCTCTCCTCTGCTCTGTTAATGCTCTTTTTTTAGTTTTCTTCCCCTGTTTCTCTGCACAAATCACATGTATTCCATCCATTCCTCTCTCTCGGTTTATATGAGGCTGAAGATGCAGCTGGGGAATGTAGGGATTAGGAACATACTCCTACATAAATACGTCACAAATGGCATGCCATTCAGGACCCAGAAAGAGTGTGTGTGTGTGTCACGGTCAAAGCTGGGACTGACACACATCCATGCTCTCTGACGATCCTGGATTAGAGTCTGTTGATGTGTTTTGGGAGCATGAGTGTGTGTCTGTGGGTGTGTGTGTGTGAGAAAGAGTGCATCCCTGGCACTGCTAATGCTACATTTGTGCTGAGATAGGCCTGTTCTGAATCTGCTCTCAAAGGCTTATTTGGGTTCCATTAATGATGGCCTCACCCAGTAATCTCTCTAAATTGGAAATCTGATGAGAAGTTTAAAAAAAAAAAAAATCACTTTCAGTTGGGAGAGTGCATATGCTGCTGTTCCTTCCCATAGGAGAGAGAGAGAGAGAAGGGGATGTAGGGCACGAGAGGAAGAGAGAGTCGTAATCGTGTCTCCGATTTAGCCTGCTTTGCATTTAGTGGAGTCAGGACCAGGATGCTCACTGCTCTTCTGTCGTCATTTGAGACGCAAAAAGACACCACTCGAGAAAGTACACACAGTTCCACAGCTTTTCCTGAATCCTTTTACAGCCCACTTCAGACCACTTCACAAATAAGAATATCTCTGCAAATCTTTCATTTTTACAATCATGACGTATGAAGGGATTAGCAATCTTTTTGGTTTGTTGAACCTCTATGACCTAAATTATTTACTGACGCACCCGATGAGATTTTAAATAAATTTATATCACGACTCTCTGGAATATTTGATTCTGACTGGTCAAGCATAACATTCTGAGGGAAAATCGTTTTATGCAATGAGTGCTTAATTGTATATTTAATTATTGTCGCAGTTTCATGTCTGCTCTGCAGTCTCTTTATTCTCACATAATAAAATAATTTCAACTCATATTAATATTTATAAAATGTGCTTTTTTACAAGTAGCTGTTTAAGCAGCATAATGACATTTAGCTACAGCAAAATAGTATAATACGTTAAAATAATAACAGCATCTTTTTGCAACAAACTGACAGTACATTTTCCTATACATAATGTAAATGTTGTTTTTTTTTTTTTTTTGTTATAATGGATCAAAATAAAGTGTTATATTTTGACCAAATATTACACATTTTATTACACAAATTATATTTTTTTTCTATAGAAATCTCATGAACCTGCAGTTCCAACCTGAACCACTAGGGTTGGAAATGTAACTGAAGTGAGAATGCTGACTTTAGAACTGGGCATTTAATTATAAGTTTTTATGTCCAATGACTTTACAGATATGGAATTTTAAAATCCCTTGATATTTTTCAAGGTTTTCCGTGAGTGTGGGATTCCAGCAGCATGCCAGTTCAAAGTTTGGTAATACACCTTGTTAACTGCTAACTAACTATCAACTGCATAGTTCTGCTTCCTGGTCTCATCTCTTTATTCATGTCATATACTATGTAACAGTTTCCATGTACTGTCCCACTGCAAAAGAAAAGACATCAATATATTTTTCCAGCTGAAATGATAAAACACTGGAGATGTGTGTCGCCTTGTAGCTGACAAACATGTGCTAGAAACAAGAGTCATGGGAAGCCTAACCCAGCCACCAGGCCCGTGGAGACCAACGCATGACTTCCCAAAGTCTTTTTCCCGTTCACAGGCCACGGCAAATTTATGGGATTTACAAACGCAGTGGAGAGGAGGGCAGCGAGAGGCAGAGAAGAGTGAGATGGAATGACAGAGCAGGAGGGGAGGAGAGGAGGAGGGCAGCGAGAAATGAGGATCAGAGGAGGTCAAGCAGAGGATTGGAAATGGAGGCGCAAAGGAGACAGAGAAGAGTGAGATTGACAGAAAAGAGCAGAGATGAGACCAAATGAATTGAAGAGACGAAAGGAGAAGAGATGAAACAAGAAGAGGAAAAAAATGAGACAAAAGAAGCAGAGAAGAAATTAACATAAAATGAAAAAAAGAAGAAAAAATATATATAATGTTGAGCCAAATCAAGATGAAAAGATAACAAATGACAGAAAAGAGCAGAGATGAGACAAAATGAAGAGAAGAGATGAAAAGAGAAGAGAAGAGATTAAACAAGAGGAAAAATGACAAAAGAAGAAGAGAAGAAGTTAAGACAAAATGAACAAAAAGAAAAATATATATATGTTGAGACAAATCAAGATGAAAAGAGAACAAATGAAGAACTGAGAAGAGAAGATGAAATGACAAGACAAAACAATGAACAGACTAAACCAACAAATAAATAAGCGAGAAAAACTGAAAAATGTTGGGTTACACTTTATTTTGATGGTCCACTTCAGACACTCTACTAACTGTAACTAATGTCAACTAAATCTCAGAGTATCAATAGACTGTAAAAGGTTAGAGTTAATAGAATGTCTATTAGGGTGACCATCAAAATAAAGTGTTGGCAGATATTAAGCAGACATCTACTAATACTCTAATGAGAGTAATGCCGAGCCGAGTTCACACTGCACCTTCAAAGTCGTCAGATCACTGTTCTTTTCACACTGCACAACTATCTGGAGTAGGGTTGCACGGTGTACCGGTACTACGGTAGTATCGCGATACTAAAGCTTCAAAATACTGGCGATGCCATTGTATTTTTTAAACGGTAGTATCGTCAGTACCGTAAGGAATGTTGTCTGTGCGGCAGGTACACTTCAATTGAACATGCATGCCTGCATAAACATTACAAGAGACTGCCGTTGCCTGTCTTCTGTGCCCTGTGTGTGCCCTGTGTAGTAAATGCTCTGTAGAATTAGCGCCTTATTGTTTCCCAATGCTTCAGTTAATTTTGCAATGAGGTAAAGTTGCACTTGCACGTTGTTGTTCGCACTGCATTTTTTTTTCTGGAGAAAGGGTCTGAAATTCTCTTAATTAACATCATAATATCTTTATATAAGAATGAATTCTCGCAGTTTTTCCGTTGCTCATTTGACCACTTCTGGAAAAGGTGTAATAGTTTGTTTCTAGAAACATCTTTGCGAAGACGATTCAGACAAATGCAATTCCATTCATCAAAAGGCTATAGTGGCTTTGTACTCGGTTCTTATCAATCATATCAATCGTGATTTTAACATTATAAATGTATTACATGTTTTAATATACATACTGCTCTCCAGTCAGGGTTGGAAATTTCAAGATATGATGGCAAAAATGCTCCTGATAGTTCGTGACACGAGCAAGAGCGCTGTTTTTGTTTCGTTTCTAAATGAATCTGTTTTTGAACAAATTGGACGAGTCACTAAGCGATTCCTAAAAACAGTAATTTGCTTCGTTCCTGAATGAATCAGCCGTTTTGAACGAATCGGTTGAATGACTCATTGACTTAATCATTAACACCTGCTGCCACCTACTGGCGACTTTAGTCTCCCATCTAAAAGTAGGCCTATTCTATCATTTTTTCCCCCCCAACATATGCGCCTCCATTTCTATATTCAGATTTTTATATTTGAAACATTAATCTCAAAACATTATTTATGCAATTGTAATTGAAGTGCAAATGCTTAAATGCTACATCTTAATGTTACTTCATGCAGCTTCTGTGCTACTGTGCAGTGCTAAGATGAATTTTGTTTACAATGATTCATTTGATTGGTAATAAAAGCCTGTTATTCATTCTCATTAATGAAGTATTCAGAAAAAAATCTGGTCTGTTTTTATGTATTTATGAAAGTTTGGTTCATTTAATATACTGCATGGTATTGCGATACTACTTGGTATCGTGATACTTCAGCTGGTATAGTATCGTAAGACATTTTTATGGTATCGTGACAACCCTAATCTGGAGTAGCATTCAGTTGCTGCTGTGTGCACACTGCACTATGGATCGGCGACAGGGGGTTTCACATTGCAAGACTTTACAATAGGAAATATCGCTGACAACTCTGTCTGGTCCGCAAACTACGTTTCACAACCAAACAAACGTGAAAATTGATAAGGAAACAATGTAAGGTCACGCGTGAAAATTCCAGACTGGAATTGTTATTAAAAATGTTAGCCCAAGGAGGAAATGGTTGGGGAGAAATGGGTCTACAACTCCTCCCCGAACTTCCCGATGCCCTGTATCTTGCTCTCTCATTGGCTGCAGGTCATCGCCAATGTCATTTTCAGTCAGAACACATTTCACACAGAAGGATTTTGAATCGCAGATAGGTCCAGATATTTATATAATATATCTCATGGGCATCTGCAATGTATTGTCAATTCTCTCAGATCGCGTCTTTGACAATTCACACTGCGTGATTTTCACTCGTGTGATTTCGCAAAATCTGTCGGCGAGTGAAAATCTGGCCTAAAATCCTGCAGTGTGAACTCGGCATTAGTTGATATGTAGTTCCAAAGCAACTTATAGATAGTAGAATGTCTAAAGTGGAATATCGAAATAAAGTGTTACCAAATGTTGACACGAGTAGATGAGAAAATAGAAGAGGAGTAGAGGAGAATACAACAAAGAGACAGATAAAAAGAGAAGAGATGAGACAAGTAAAGAGGAAAAGAGAAAAGATGAGCAGAGAAGAGATGAGACAAGTAGAGCAGAAAAAGAAGAGAGATGAGTAAAGAATAAGAGACAAGTTGAGTAGAGAAGAAAGGGAAGGAGACAGGTAGACAAGGAACGTGATGAGTAGAAAAGAGACGAGATGAGTAGAGCAGAGGAGAAGAGAGAGAAAAAAAAGAGACAAGATGAGACGAGACCAGCAGAAAAGAAATGAGACGTGACGAAAAGAGAAGACAAAACAGAAGTGACCAACCCGTTTTATCTTATCATGTGTGTAATGTCCGCTCTTATCCCCTTATCACTGTGAAATGGAATTTGCCCAATGACATGGAAATCATCATTTAGGGGTGAGACGGAGACTCTCCCGCACAGGCCAACAGAGAATATCCAGCCCATTTACATACGGTCTCTCTGCCTCTCTGTCACGCACACACATACTGTGAGACAGAGTAAAGAACAGAGGGCCCAGAGTTAACAGGCATAAAAAGCAGTGTGCTTCACCGAGAGTGAGGATAAATGTCACACACAGCGGCATTTCATTGAGCCTTCGGAGCGCTCTTAAGGTGCCGCTCACTAGATAAACCAAAAGAGACCTTATGGTGTGTGTATGTGCACGTTCTTTCCTTAACACCCATCTTATCTACTTCAAAATCTACATCTCTTTCACCCCGAGACCCTGTGCTTTTTCCCCGCAGCACGAGACGTCGATAGAAGTCAATGGCTGTTTGTGAGAAAAGAGAGAGTGAGAAGGGAGGAAAACAAAAGCTGGCCATGAATAACTCTGGCTCCAGCAGTTGTGTGGGGTTTGAAAGAGTCACTTGAATAATGGACTGCCTTTCCCCAACAAAGGCGACAAGCCTCAGACAAACTTATTTATAAACACAAGAACAATGGACAGGAAAAGAAAAGAAATACACTTCTAGTGGAGGAAATATTCACGGGGCGACGTTGTACAGACAGATGTGGGTATTGACATCCCAGGCTTATTTCGCAGCGACCATGAGACAAATAATAAACATAAGGACACTGCCTGTCATCATGATGTGGCTGTTTGCTCAGGGGCCAAATATGAATATAGCTCGGAGAAAAAGAAGAAAAAAAATCCACGTCTGATATTTATGGCTAGAGGACTGAATTTCAAATTCACCTAATTCATTATGCTATGACAACCTCGTAGGAAGGGTGGAAGTCTTCAAAAAATTCCCTTCCCTGCTCGATACATCAAACTTATGCCCCTTACACTCCACCATTAGCTCCTTAAAGGCGGAATAGGTCAATCTGTCACTCATACAAATAGGCCGACCCTCTTTCAAGGCAAGATGTTCTCGTTCTTTCTCCCTGTCATCCTCTTTTCCTCACTCGTTCGCTCATTTATATGCAGCAGATAAAGGCATGCTGGTTATTTCGCATATTGACTTTTGGCGTGTGACAAACAGGGGCTACATTTAATTAGCCTTTAGTCATTGAAGACATGCTGATCAAGGGTGATAAAGCGAGAGAGAGAGAAATGTGAATTCTTTGAGAAACTTATGTTTATTCTGATCTCTTGCATTGCAATGGGTATTTCCTTCTAAAGGACGTTCATACACACTTTGATCCGGAAGACGAATTTAGCTGCTTACAATGGGACAGAAGACATTGAGGCTCACGTGATCTACAGTACTGTAGCAAAAGTCTTAGGCCACCATTAGATGTTGTTTTAGCAATGGTATAATAACCATATATAATTATTTCTCAGTCTCTTTATTAGAATATAACCAAAAAATACAGGAAATTTGTATGCGGTATTAAAAAACAGGGAGAGAAAAAAAAAAGACTTCTATAGGCTAAAGTGGCAAGTATTTAGTGACCTCCCCTTACACTACATAGTTTTACCTCTTCCATATGTAAGTAAAATGGATATTGTAACTGTAATATATCCAAATGAACTGGAATTAATTTAAATATGAAACAGATTGAATTGGATCAAGAGTTTGTGAATCCGAATCGGAATCTAATCGAATCATAAAATGTGTATTGATACCCAGCCATAGTGCAAAATAGTCCATATTAGAAATCATGATTTTGACTCATGCCTTTGATAATAGTTCAATAGTTGGGCATGCAAGTGGAGCTCCTATCTCTTTGAATGGGGAAACATCAAATTCTCCAAAGCTGTTTGCCAAGCTTTTGATTAAATTTGATATTTGAATGAAATCTGACAACAACTGTCTCATAAATTTTGTTTCTAAATGCACGAATCATGACAAAAAGAACTGTATTTTCCAGGCTGGATCAAGCCAATGTGCATGCGCAATCCTAAATATGCGTCTCTTGTGTCTTATTTCGGAGACACGAGTCTGACTGTTTCTATAGGAACCGGAGCTTCTAACTGCTGCTGCGGTGACGCGATGACTTCACCAATCGGCGATTGGCTCTTATTTACAAGACGGGACTTATTCCGCCATGTTGTGCGTTGCACTTTCTCCCATTCATAATAGTATTGTGTTATTCTATTGTCTTTGGTATTATGTACTACACACACTTTCCTCTACAAAAATACAAATGAAATTTTATTTTTATTGTCAGCACATTCCATTTGAAAAGTTTTCTTTGTCCACCAATAACATTGTTGGTAGGGAACACCTACCAACGACCACCAATACTGCAACCTGGCGACCTCCAGTGATAAAATCAGTGCATGTGTGAATGGGGCATAAACCACATCGCAACCAGGCCAGAACTCATTTCTTCATTTATTTCTTGTGTCAGGCAATCAGACTGGCACACTTCTTGTTCCCAGACCTCTGCCCTTGCCCTCCAAAAGAGAGAAAGAGAAAGCAAAAGAGAAAAAACAATGCTTACAAGAAAAAGCTCCAGATTTTTTTGTGGAAATTAGATTTCCTGTTTTGAAGTCTGCATGACTCACACTTTGAAGTTGTTGGTGTATTTAAATTGTCTGTTGGTTCAATTTTCTTTGGGCTATGATTATTTTCTTTAGTGCTTTGCTGTTTTTTTTCTCCCTCATCTCTCTCTCCTCTGTTCTTGTCCTTTTTTCTGCCTTCTCGTTTTTGATGAGTGTTTACGAGTATCTCAGGGGAAACAGAGGCTGCCTGCTGTGGAGCGAGGACGGAGATGGAAAGAACGGCAAGCTTAGCCGCGACGCATTCATCTGTCACACCAATCCCACGGCTGCGTGGACACACTCCTTTATGAAACATGGACGGAAAGAGTGAGGGACGAGGGGGAAAGATGGACGAGGAGAGGAATGCAGCGTTCTCTTAATTAAAGGATGCTGCCGAAGTGTCTTCTGAAGCAGGGATAATAGCCATAAGCTCTCTGTCCTGTCTAATCTCCTGCATTACTACATTAAAGACAGCCTTAATTAAGCCCCTTAGGACCCCTGTCGTAGAGCTTATAGGAAACAGTGGCTGTCTGTTCGCCTCCCAAAAAACACACGACGAGACCTAGCATGCAGCCACCGCCATCGCATACATAAGAAGCCATGTAATCGTATATCTGTACCCCCCAACCGCAAGACGCCCCCTCGAACTCGCGTCCGGAGTGATCAAACTTAACAAGAGTGGAAGCTGCACTAGGATGCTTCTCCCTCCCTCTGTTTTAATGCAACGATTAGACTGGCTAAATATCGAAAAGAGGATCTTGTATGCCTTAATCTCCTGCTAAGCTCCATTTGTGAGATGGGTGTGTACCGGTGGCTAAGACGATCAGGCAGTAAATAAGGGCTTTAGTACCTGGTTTGGCCTGATATCCGATTGTAAGCCGGCAAACAGCAGCTGCCACTCTTTCCAGCACAACTAGCTTGATTTCAAACCTGAATGTGATTCGACACTGGTCGATTTTAGCATAACAAATATCACAATACATGTTTACATAGACTAGATGTATCAGGTCTACATATGTGATCAATTCAGGGTTTTTTTCTTTTCTTTTCTTTTCTTTTTTTCCCCCCTGAACTAGTTTCAGGAGATTTTTGTGCATTATATAGACTAGGGTGCAATTTGAATGCCCATTTGACAGCTTCAGACCTCCTTTAACTGCCTTTCTTCTGTTTTTCTCTGTCGTGCTCAGGCCCTTTGGCAGATATCTGGCAGAAAGGAATAGACAGACCGGTGATTAAGACCAAGGCACACATTTAGCCTTCAACCCTGCCTAATGCAGAGAGATTAAAGCCAAGGGATGGAGAAGAGAGGGAGAGAAAGATATGCCTCAGTGCCCTGCATGGATCTGATTAAAGGATGGCCAGGTCAGTGAGTCTCTGAATCGCCTGCAAAGGAGGCAAGGGTCAGCACAAAAATGCTGGAGGTTGTCACCAGTAGGTCTTCTTTCAGGGTGAAAAAGATGCCCTTGTCACAGTTTTACATTGCAGGGTTCACAAATAGGATATGTGAATCAATGGAGTGAGGCTGCCTCTGTGAATTAATGGCATTCTATACAGTACATGCCACATTAGGCATTATATATTTTTTTACATTCTGCGAGGAACTAATTTTTTCAGTGCACAAAGTAGCAACTGCAGTAGCCTCAAAGCAAAACCTATTATGTGCTCTAGAAACATGAAAAATAAAGATCAGAATAAATAAATAAATGCAGGGTCTCCATATGGGTGCAATATTAACTATAGATAAATTAAATAAATAAAACAATATGAATGAAAGAATCAATCAATCAATCCAGAATGAATGAATGATTCAATCAATCAATCAATCAATCAATGACTGTCCACCAATTAGTGGGGCCTCAAAATGGGTTAGGGTGCAGTATTAAAAATAAAATAAAATAAAATAAAATAAAGTCCATCAATTGGTCAATGAATACCATCTCCAAAAGGATAAAATCTTTATCTTAAGCAATGTGTGCTGCTAGTAGCAATGTATGTCAAAAAAGGCAGGATTCTTGTGAACGAACCTCAAAAGTAGTGAAGTTTTCATTCCCACCTTCATTCTCCAGCCTCTCTCCTGATGAATACAAAACTAGGAACCCTAGGTTATGTCATAGAATGTCAAGGGTCCTTTAATACATCAAAAAAATGACAATGAATATTCAGGGTTTTTATAAAAGCGACAAATGGGTGGTTTGTACCTGGATCAGCAATGCAGACAGAAAGTGGACAGAGTGGATATCACCTGCTAAAACCTCATTGGAGAATATGCTGACCTTGAGACGGAGAGTGTAGATTACTCAAAGCCGGGATGGGAGAAACACTAGCGTAAGACAGCTCGAAGACACCCTGCGTTCTTCACTACACCTCTCACTATCGCTCTTTCTTTATCCACAGAATAGATTACACCTCCCCACTAACGACTGACTGACATATCACCACGCATATGCAAGCAGTCTGCTGCCCTCAAGACAGAGAGGAAAAGAAGAAGAAATTGAGGGAGAGAAGGAGGAGAGAGAGAGAGAGAGAGAGAGAGAAGGATGGTAGAACAAAAGTGTCATAATGATTCAGCTTTACAGGAAGACACATCGTGCCCTGCTGAAAAAAGACTAATGTGCCTAATGATTTTTGATTACGTGTGAGGAGACGCTGCGAAGAAACCTCACTAAATAATGTCTCATGTTCTCTCTCTCTCTCTCCTTTTCTTCCTCTCTCTCCTTTTCTTTATTTATTTATCTCTCCTGTAAGATTGTGTTATCTCAGGCAAACAGTTTGCAGCTGAGGGGAGAAAGCTCAAGGTGAGACTAGCAGTGGCAATATTAAATAAAGTAAGGAGTGCAGAGATAGATGGGATGTGTGTGTTTGGGGTGAGGACTGACCACAGCTCTGGGTCAAAGGAAGCACAAAAGCAGTGTGTGTCCCTGGAGACCAAACTGAAAACAAAACCATAAATTACCATAAAATTGTAAATTATTATAATAAAAATTGAAAATGTTAAGTTAAGACAGCCCAAATATACTGCATTATAGTACTGTACTACAATATACTGCAGTACTGTACTGTATATATCTCTTTTTTATCAAAAATATATAATAAACAGATGGACAGTGTCTACTTCCTCTTGCCATTATGGTGAGGAGGTGTACGCTCAAGTGATCTGCAGAGGCCCGGGGCAGAAACGACACTCACATACAACTGCACACACACACATACGCAAACACAAAATTAAATGCACTTTGCTATTCATTATACAAGATGGGAATATTAACGAAGGGTAGCGGAGTGTTTATAACGGTAAAACATCTACATTCATCTTGCGCCTTAACACACACACAGCTTATTATCTCCTACTCGTCAGCCTAAAACCTCAAGCTAACCTGTCAGTACTGAGTGATTCATAACCATTGTAGTCTTACTCAGAACAACCCAAGGCTATACCCACTCTTCTGTCCTGTCTCTTATCCTCTCCTGTGGCCAGTCGCATCTGGTGAAAAGTGCTTTGTTTTAGAGAGTCAACAGTCTCAGAGTTGTGTGGCGTCGACAAATGGAGCTGGCCAACAGCCAGAAATGGTGAAATGGAGGAAAAGAGGGATAAAATGGAGCCCACACAGAGCAAATTGGGAAGGTATGCTCCGCAAGTGACTTTTAGCAGTATGTCAGTTCTGAGTAGTTGAGAAGAGACTGAAAGACAGAGCAAGTGGAGAGACAGTGAGTGACCTCTCTGAGTGTGGCGTCCGGTCAAGCAGAAAGAGGAGCGGATTGACCATGACCCACATGGACCCGTGCTGCTACTGTCCCTCTATCCCTCACTCCACACACATATAAGAGGGTATGACCCCAGTGATTATCACTCACTCAAACTGCTGTGGTCACAAGTCGCATCTGAAGAGGCATACCACTAGAAGATACTATAATATTTCTGTTTAAGAAACAAGACAATGATGGAATGTGGAGCAAGAAGGCTGGTAGACTGTGGTGATGCAAGAAAAAAGTGCCAGTGCAAAAGTTACCAGATATACAAAGTTCTGTCATGAAACTCTAGATTGCGCAGGCTAATAGGTCCTTTTACTCAAACTGCTCGTTATATCATCGTTATCTATAGAGCAGAGCTGATTGGTTCCTCCTGTATCTGTAGCCAATGAGCTTGCGTGCTCAACCTTAAAAACATTTTGATAGTATTGCGTTAGCAGTGCAGCACGCTTCAGAAATCCTCCACCTTCCCCAGCTCCACCTGTATAGATCTGCTATGGGTAATTCATGTACGCTATATTGTACAGCAGCAGCATGTCTTACTTGCTCACAGCAGTGTATCATGTATGTATTGGCAGTAGCAAGTCCCGTACTTGCTCGGCAGCAGCAGTAATAACCTACAGCAGCAGCAGTGTAGCAGATCTATTGTGCCAAAGCCACACATATCACACATCATTGTCATACCCGTTACCATGCCAAAAACTCAGAGAGTTGTTATGACATGAATTAGTTTAGTCAAACTATCCTACTGTTCAAAAGTTTGGGGTCAGTACGATTTTTTTTATTTTTATGAAATTATATATCAAAAGAGACCATAAAAACACTTATAAATAAGATAAATAAATGAAAATAAATAAATAAAAGGAATAAATTACATTTTAAAATATATTAAAATAGAAAAGAAATATTTTATCTTTATTTATTTTTTTAAATCACAATAATTACTGTTGTTATTTGTGATAAAATAAATGCAGCCTTGGAGAAAATAAGAGAATTCTTTCAAAACATTTATTAAAAAATAAAAAAAACTTGTTGGCTCTGGCAAAAAATTAAAAGCCTGACTATAATCATATGCGGGCAGTATAGATTGAAGGTTCACTTTCTCACTGTCGATCGGTGCAGCCGTGAGGCTGAAAAAGACCCCCACAGGGACTGGTAAAGATTGACCAATAGATTGAGAGATCGATAGATGAGTGAGAGATACTTCCTCTTGTGTTCATTGAAACCCCAACTTAATTTTCCCTTCCTTTACTCATCTCACCATCTCTCTTACACCTTATGGGAATAGTTCACCAAAAATGAAATTGTTCTTAATCTGTTTGACCTTGTTCTATGGAATGGTGATTTTCATTCAAAAATATGCCAGACATTTTTTCAGTACAATAAATGTGAATGAGTACTATGACTGTCAAGCTCCAAAATGACAAAAAAACACCATAAAGTATCAGACAAGTGATTGTGAAGTGAAGTGACTTATGGACTATATTCCAACTCTTCTAAAGCCATTCAGTAGCTCTGTTCTGTCACAACACTAGCATAATAGATTATCAATGAATAAAGACTTACACATCTTAAAATATAATGTATTTGTTTGTCGTAATATAGCTTTTTTAATGGTGACTTTCCATTTTTCAAAAGCGTGAAAACCTTTAGAAAACCCATTTTAGTTGCATGGAGAAAAAAAAAATTACCTGTACTTTTTTTTTTTTCATTTTTAGGTAATTTATCTCTTCAAGATGCTGAGATGAAAATTCTCACCAAGCTCTTCCAGTTAAATAATTCTTTCTTTATCATCCCCTTCTCATTTCTCTCACCAGCTCCTTTTATTCACTCACCAAATGCATTTTCCTTTGAGAAAAAAAAAAAAAATCAACCATTCTCCCATCAGAGTCCCACCTCTCTCTGATTCCCTTCCCGTAGCCTCGTTCCTGTAACAAACCCCCCGTTGACTGCAATCACACACCAGTATTCAGCAATGCCTGCCTCTCACGGCAGCCGACCGCAAGACCAATTCTCACCCAGCCGATGAAGGCAGGAGTGGATGGCTGTTGAATACTCTACATCCTATCTATGAGACTTTCTTTCCCCAATCTCTTCCCTTTCTCTGCCAAGTTGGCACATGAAAGGTGGGCACCAGTACAGAGCTAGGTTAAATATAGACATGACTAATGGCTCCTCTAAGATATGCCAAAGAAATCACATGCCCTGATGCCCGAGCACAGTCGTTTGTCACTCAAAAGTTGATTCGAGATGAAGAGAGTTGAAGTAAGTGTCTACTTGTGTGCAACAGACAGAAAGAGAAATTAAATCAGAAATGAGCTGTTCAATTTCATCTATGGGGTAAAACGTGAGGAAGTGTTTACAAATATCTATAGCCGGTTTACTTAAACCACATTTTTTAAACCACATCCTGACTAGGCAATATGCGACACGTTTACAGCATCAAGTAATAGATCTATCCACAGTCGCAAAAAGGAAAAATTTAAGGGATAGAAAATATCTTTGAAGATATTTCGAAGAATGCCGGTAACAGTTGATGAGCCCCACTGACTTACAAAGTATGGAAAAATAAAATAATACTATGGAAGTCTATGGGGCCCATCAACTGTTTGGTTACCGACATTCTTCAAAAATATTTTCTTTTGTGTTCAGCAGAAGAAAGAAATTCAAAATCACATTCAGTTTTTTCAGTATTTGATGTGGAATGGAATTTTGAGCCAACAAGGATTTGCTGTGGGCAGGGCTACCACAAAAAAAAAGAAACATTTTTATATATATATATACGGCTATGTTATAACAAAACAAGAAAAATAGAAAACATGTTGCCGACCTATTTTTCTTAAAACAAGAAAAATAGGCTAATTTAATAATAATATCTGAAAATATTATATTACACAACATTCTATTGATATTTTAAGTCGAAACCGGCCTAAAATACTGATTAAGAAAATATATTTCCAGTGTACCCAGAAACATGCAACAAACCAAATGACAATCAAATGTCTTGGTCAAATATCTGGTTGAAAAAAAACAAATAATAATAATAATACTAAACAATTATTTATTTAATAATTAATTTATCTAATTAATACAGAAGTAATTTTTAGTGCTTATTGCCTAAACGGAAATGAAAACAAAAATAGGAGGACAAAACGGAAATAATACCTAGTGCGAGCATCAAGAAAATGTATCGCCCAAGTATCATGTGTCAGCATAGCCACATCCTGTAAGCGTTACTATGCTTCTGGCTGCATAGTTTGCCTTAAATGAACCACATGCTTGAGATAGTAGTAGAATCTCTCTCCAACATCAATCACACGCCTTTCTCTGATAAAGACCTGGAAAAAATCATTATGAGGGGCACAAAAGGGCAGCAGATTTCTCGTGTATCAGTCTCGCAAAAACACCCACACACAGACGGTGGGTGTTGGGGGTTGTAGCACAGGTCAGTGAGCACAAGCCTTGGCAGATCCGTGCCACCTGCTAACAGCCTGGCACAGGCACGAGAGATGTCTGCAACATGTACCGGAGACCACTGCACAGGTCAAAGATCATCAAGGCCCCACCCTGTGCTCAAAGGACTAAGCAACAAAGCAATTCACATTACACGCATTTACATTCACCGCAGCAAAATCCATTAACCTGTCTGCATCGTGTTTACTCCATTCTATGTGGGTCCAGATTGTTTCATCTTCACGCGAGAGTGTATGTATGTAAGCATGTGTGCCATTATGCTAAAAAAACATCTGTTCTGTCACTGCCGTTTACTAGCAATACAAGCCAAATCACCTACGGCCATTTTAGCTCTGTCCGTATGGCTTCTTGGTTTGCTCTAAATATTGGGTTTGCAGTCTTAAAGTTTTTGGGGCTTTTAGTCAATGTGTGTTAGCTGCTAACCTACAGTATATGCTAGGGTATTCCTAAAAAAATTGACAAAATTGCACATGACTGTTAGGGATGTTGCGGTGACGGATTTTTTCCACCGGTTAATCGACGTGTAAAAAAAACGGTAATCCTGGTGTTACCGGGGTTGCGTGTCGGGGATTTCGGGTGGCCGAAATATGCGGTCGTGCAGACGTGCACACGTCTCAATTTACTTTCACTTTAATTAGCGGCAATTCAGTAGCATTTGTTTGAATTAATCATGGGTTAATTTATTTTATTCTTAATAAAAATACACAAAACAATAAGACGCTTGTATTACACACATCTTTATTGCAAAATGAGTGGCTGTGTTTGTGTGTCAGGCTTTTGTGGTCGATTTTTTGCCGCTGGACCCATCTTGGCCGCTTCATTTTTGTGGTGTGCTTGAAGATGTGCGTGTAAATTCGAAGTGTTACCTCCGGATGCTGCCACTTTCATCCGGCAAAGTTTACAGGTTGCCTCGTTAACGTTTTCAGGTTCCCTGTTGGCATTTGGTTTGAATCCAAAATATTTCCAAATAGGTGCTTTTGCATTTCGCTTTGAAACCAGATCTTCCGCCATCCTTTGCCAGTTAGCTCGCCTCACTCTCCTCAAATGATAAATGAAATCGGACACCGGCTGCTGCTTTACTGCGGCGCTCGTTCCGCTTACGCTAAATTACGAAGGCACGTAGTCACTAACTGAATTAAGTGCTTTATTGCTATAGGCTAAAACTTCAACACGATGGGGAAGGTGCCGGTGGTCAAGTGCTATGACCGGTAGGTGGGTTAAACACCGTGTATCACTGTGTAGGGACAATAAGATTTATTATTTTGCTTAAAGGGGTGGTTGATTATGATTTCACTTTTTTAACTTCAGTTAGTGTGTAATGTTCTTGTTAGAGCATAAACAACATCTGCCAAGTTACGACGCTCAAAGTTCAATGCAGATATAATGAGATATTTTCTTTTAAAGAATTCTCTGTTTAGGGATTACAACAAACGGCTGGTAGGGACTACAGTGAGCTTCTTTCTGGGTTTGTAACATCACTAACCCTAAAATTTACATAAACCCTGCCCCTGAGAACATGCAACAAAGAGGGTGAGGCCATGTTGGGCTGCTTTAGAGAAGAGGAAGAGTTGTTTCAGTATAGTGTTGTTGCCATGCCGTCATTTTACGCCGGACTGCTTCACAAACGAGGGTAAATTCAATGCTGGATTTGCACAAAAAAAATCAACATGACGGCACATGCTAGTCAATGAGTTGAATCAACTCCACAGCAACTACATAAATTTATCCACTAAACCGTTCAGAAACGTTCAAATGCACTCTATAAGTTGTAACTTCTTCCTGAGTCTCTCCATCAGTGTCCAACTCTGGTTTGATCAATGTAAGGCTGAACATCATTACTGACAATAGTCATTTTGGCTGCGTGAGATTCTCCAGCTTTGTTGTTGTTGAGCAATCGAAGCGCGAGCTGTTAAAGCTCCACCCTCTTCTTTAAAAAAAAGGAAAAAAACAAAAACCTTTTATTTAGTAAGGATGCATTTGATCAAATGTGACATCAAAGAATGTTCAGTTTCCACAAAAATATTAAGCAGAACAACCGTTGTTTTGTTTTTTTGCACACCAAATCATTTTACAATGATTTCTGAAGGATCATGTGACACTGAAGACTGGAGTAATGGCTGCTAAAAATTCAGCTTTGCCATCAAAGGAATACATTTTAAAATATTAACATAGAAAATAGTAGGCTATTATTTAAATTGTAATCATACTTCACAATATTACTGTTTTTTTGATCAAATAAATGTAGCCTTGGAGGTTATAAAACATTCTTCTTCAGATAAAAAAACTAAAAACATTTTAGAGATCCTATTCAGGAAAAAAAAGAAAATAAACAAATAAATAATCCCAAACCTGTTTCAGTAGCAAACGACAATGCAAAAACAACCCTAATGAGCAGTAATGCCTATACCCAAACTCATTTAGACTTGTGTGGTCAGCTTTGGCTTTTTGAAAATATACATATGTAAATCATTGCAAGCGGACATTGTGTGCCTGTGTTGTCGTATTATTATTAGCGCGTGTTTGCTGTTGACTTCATGTTTGCCCAGGAAGAACAAAATAATTGTAGAACATGACAGCACGGACTGGCCTTTCTCAGTGGGTGACCAAGCAACAGCTTAGCAAGGTAAAGACAAAAGTAAAGATGCGCACACACTGCTGTCTCTTTCTCTCTACATTTCTCTCTGTATACTTACTGTTAAATTAAAAGCAGATCTGTAGACACAGCTAACAGCAAGTGCCTTATGAGGCAGAAGAGCCGAGCAGTGAGGCAGAACGCTAAATGTGCCATAAACACGCACCATGCAAATCTCTGTAACATCATTGGACTAAAATTCTCTTAATGGCTATGCAAAGTGAAGCTTTTATTTTTTCGAATTTAGAGGTAGCAAATGCATAAATAAATGGATTAAACTTTGTTGACTGTGCACATGAAAGGTTTGATTGGATTTCATGTTCGTTTTTACGATTATGAGGCTAATTTCTGTCCACGCAGCCGAGCGCATCTGTGTGTGTGTATTTGTCTGAGCGAGTAGTTGAGCGTGCGCAAGCGAGTTTATTCATCCGCTGTCAGGACATATAAAGATGGACGCTGTCAGCGTCAGTGCGGAGAGCGAGTATGTGTGTGCGCGCAGGAGTGGGACAGCCAGGCGTAATTTCAGCAGATGTTGCCTGACAATGCCAGGGTGTGTGGATGGGCCTCTGGGGAGGAGAGAAGTGGAGTAGCAGTCGGATTCTGCAGTTGCACAGGCAAAGAGTGCAGTCACCACACGGCACACGACACCTCGCCCAGAAACAATGACAGCCCACGAGAGTAAAGTGACAGGAGAGAGAACAAGAGAGAGGGAGATAAAGAGAAACGTTTTATGCACCGCTTGGGCCTTTATCAACCTGAGAAAGACCCCAGAGGACAACTTTATAAGCTCAGTTTATAGCTCAGGAGACCTAATACAGGTCAGCTTTGTCTCAAATGTTATATTATATCTAAAAATCCTTAGTAAGAGTAAAAATAGAAACAATTGAGAAAATCATTGACATAAAATATCAATAATTGTATACACAGACTACCAGTCACAAGTATGGAATAATTACGATTACGGTTTTTCGAAGAGGTCTTCTTTGCACACCGAGGCTGCATTTATTTGATGAAATATACTATAAAACAGTAATACAGTGAAATATTACAATTTAAAAAAATAAAAATTCTATTTAAATATTTTGATATGCAATTTTTGCCTGTGATGGCAATTTTCATAAGTAATTACTGCAGGGTAAGGATGCATTAAATAAATCAAAAGTGACAGTAAATACATTTATAATGTTACAAAAGATTTCTATTTTAAATAAAAACTGTGCTTTTAAAGATCCATAAAAAATATTAAGCAACAGAATTTTTTATTTTAACATTGATAATGAGAATTATTAATAACTGAACACCAGTAATACTTGAGCATAAAATCATCATATTAGAATAAGTTTCGAAGGTTCATGTGACACTGAAAACTGGAGAAATTATGCTGAAAATTCTGTTGTTGTTTTTTTTGTTTTGTTTTTTGTTTTTTTCAGCTTTTAGACTTAAGGGATAGTTCACCCAAAAATGAAAATTCTGTCATCATTTACTACCCTCAGGTTGTTCCAACCTTGTATACATTTTTTGTAATGTTGAACACAAAGGAAGATGTTTTAAAGAATGTGGGAAACTGAACAGTTCTGGGACACCATTGACTTCCATAATATTTTTTTTCCTACTATGGAAGTCAATGGTGCCCCAAAGCGGCCTGGTTACAAACTTTCTTCAAAATATCTTCCTTTGTGTTCAACAGAACAAAGACATTTTTACAGATTTGGAACAACTTGAGGGTGAGTAAATGATGACATAATTTTCATTTTTGGGTGAACTATCCCTTTAAGTATTTGACAATAAATGTTTGAGTTCATATTGAGTTTTGGGGTTTTTTTTGGCTGTATGCTTTCTCTAAGAAAAAGCATTGAGATTGCAAAAAGTTTCATGTACTTTTGGTTAGAAATCTGGCATTTCCATTGGTCTCCATCCAGCTGCCCAAGCCTTCCACACTAAAGGCTTACCGGAAACATTTTCCCAATTAGCATGTCCTAACACACTAATCACTAATCAGAGGCTATTAAAATAATGGTACACATATGCCCAGAGAGAGCCATATGGCTGCATATAAGGCCTCCATCCCAACAGAGCAACAATTGACAGTTGGCTAGTTCTTTAACATTGACCACAGAGCTGAACTTTGCTAATACTTATCATTAGATCAGCTCAGATAATCTAGATAATGGAGCTAAATGAGAGCTAATGTGTTCGACCTTGATGTCGGGTTGTAGTGAGCCCAGAGACAGGCTCCTTAATGAGAGAAGCTCTGACAGGGATCGTCAGAGTTCCACATAAAGGAACCTTTGTGTTCCAGCTCACCTTTGTGCATGCGTGTCCCCTTATCTTTCCCCCGAGAACTGGAAGGGCTTGCACACGTGCCTTCGCTCTGACTCACTCACACACCAGCAAGGCTGGAGTAATTCTCCTTTGCTGAGTGATTTGTACTCTCAGGAATTCACTGATTACAGAGAGGTAAAAACACTCCTTTGTGTGTGTGTCAAGATGGCCATCTACCTGTCTGCCACTGTTGTCCCAGATTTAAGCCCACAGGAAGGCAACGTATCTTGTGAAACAAGTACAGTAATAACATGAAGGCGCTAAGGGGACAGAATTTTAAGCCATGGAAAGAGAGACATCTTTATGGCAGTACAACATTCAAAAATTAGGAGTACAGCACATGAAGAATCACAAAAAAACATGTTATGAAAGGCACTGGCAGCTAATTAGAATATTACAACAGGGTGTCATCGGCCAACACAAACAAAAAGACAAGCTTAGTTATGTGTCTCATTAAGTTCACACCTCAAACACTAGCGAGAATTAAAGTAACAGGACTATTCAGAACGCATTCCTTCCTTTCATTTCTCAACAAACTTGTAAACCCCAAAAGGCAGAAATGTCAGTTTCCTTTCTTTCTTCATTTCTTCCTTCCATTCCATTATTTTTCTCTCTCAATAAAAACAAGGGAATTGCAATGCACTGACAAAGATGCCACTGTCACTTCCTTCCTTCCTTTCCTACAACAAAACTCAAAGGAATGCGTGCAGTGGTCGCAATGGTGTCTAAAAGCCAAAAAAAAAAAAAAAAAAAAAAAATTTGACCCTTTGTATTTTATTAAAGCACAAAAAAAAAAAATTCTTCACAAATAATGCTTTGATAGTAGACGACAACCGATGCCGCGTCTGCGATGCTTCACGACGTCACGACAGAAAGACTAGTAACGTTAGGCCTACGTTTAATTTTTTTTTGTCGGTCGTCCACGACGAAGTGCGACACTGGCCAACAGAAGCACTTCCTACATGCTTTCAAACATGCCGAAACTAAAGAGAGACAATGGTATCGTTCCTGCTAGGTGGCATTTACAATGGAGGAAAAGTTTGTGGAGCTGTTGTGGCAACAATACTCCTGCGTTTGTGATGTTTCCTCAAGGGAATAAGTTACCGCGACAGAGTGAAAAAAGGTAAATAAAACATATGTTACCTCAGTTCTCTTTGGAGGAAACCCAAATATCCATGCAGTCCAGATATGTGTCCACTTTTGGGCTTTTCTGACTACAAAACACCCTGCTAGCCATTGTTTGTTTACGCTCACTGGCCTTCTGTCAGTCGATAGTCCGCCTTTTCGATGACAGCACGCACGCGGTTAAAGACGGCACGTGATGAATGGTCGGGTAGTAGCAACGTGTAGTCTGACATGTTTCTTGTCCATGACACGACAAGATTTTAGGATTCAAAATCGTATAATCTGACACAATGACTATCGTGACCGACAAAAATATTGTGTAGTATGAACCCGGTGTTATTATCTCAATATTGACTTATGTCAATGTTTTTGTCTCATAATTTCAACTTTGTATGTCAGTTTTTTTCTTAAAGGGTTAGTTCACCCAAAAATTTAATTTCAGTCAATAATTTCTCACCCTCATGTCGTTCCAAACCCATAAATCCTTTGTTCACAAATTAAGATATTTGTGATGAAATCCGAGAGTTTTTTTTAATTTTTTTTTTATCCCCCATAGAAAGCAATGAAATTACCACAAAGCTTTCAAAACCTTCGAAAGTAGTAAAGACATGGTTAAAATAGTCAACCTGTCTACAGTGGTTTAACTGTAATGTTATGAAGCGATGAGAATACTTTTTGTGCGCAAAAACAAAACAAAAATAAAGCCTTTATTCAACAATTTCTTCTCTACCGCCATTCTCCTACACTGTTTACGTTGAATACACATTGCAGAGCTTCCGTATTCTACGTCAGAACGCCAGCTCATTATTGGCCGGCCCCTGCGTCAGCATTACATGCATGCGTCATGGTGTTCACGTGAACAGCGTCGGCCAATAATGAGCCGTCATTCTGACATAGAACCTGGAAGCTCTGCAATGGGTCTTCAACATAAACTGCATAGGAAAATGACAGGGGAGAAGAAATTGTTGAGTAAATTTGTTATTTTTGTTTTGTTTTTGTGCACAAAACGTATTCTCGTCGCTTCATAACATTAAGGTTGAACCACTGTAGCCACGTTGACTATTTTAACCATGTCTTTACTACTTTTGTGGACCTTGAATGTGGTAATTTCGTTGCTTTCTACGGAAGATAAAAAACCTCTCGGATTTCATCAAAAATATCTTAATTTGTGTTCTGAAGATGAACAAAGGTCTTGCGGGTTTGCAAATGACATGAAGGTGAGTAATTAATGACAGAAATTTCATTTTTGGGTGAACTAACCCTTTAAAATTACATCTCAATTTTTACTTAATATCAACTTTTTTGTGTCAAAGTTAACTTTTTTTGTGGCAACAGTCAATTTTTATTTTTCATCAAATAATTTTAACTTACTATCTCATAAATTTGAGTAGATAATTATGTCATAATTATGATTTACCAAATTTACGGCATTTTTATGTGCTAGAAATGGGCACATGCATAAAAACAACACGTCAGTGTGTAAAGAGTAGCGGCATCACTCCGACTGGTGTAATTTCCTCCTGTGAAATGCACACAAAAGATTCTATCAGTCTGTGGCTTCTTGCAGGTGTTAGGCACAGCAAAGCTAATGATTCTCCATCTTATCTATGTGTAAAAAAAAAGTCAAGTCAAGGTAAATGGAGGGACATCTTCACAATTAACAGCTCTTTACTTTAATTAGCCTCGCATTGTCAACTTAAATACCTGAATAATGCAAATGACGCTGGTTGTTTAATATTCCGTCAGAGTTCCTTTGAAACAATTTTGTTTTCCTCTTTCTCCCTTCAGCTATATCGTCTCCTGATGAGTCACGATTATTACTGGCGAGTTTGTTCCGCCTGATTAAGCACTAAGCAATGGTAGGCACTTATTTGCTTATTTAAAGGAGAGAAAGGTGGACAGACTGCTGAGATAAAGATGTTACTGAAGCCATGGACTGCTAAAGGGTGACTTGCAGCTGCTATACCGCAGCCCAGACCACAGAACTGTTTTACATAATTGACTTCACACTTCACAAAATAGATTCTCGCTCTGTAACGGCTAGTCACAAGACCACACCACACGAGACAGAGCAGAGAAAAAGGAGACACAAACCCAGAAGAAATGGACAGCCTATTGTTTTATCTTCCAATTCATTCATGTTTTCCTAAACCATGAAACATAAAAGGGACCGACATCAAAGCGACATCCACTAATTCTCAATCACGCTCAGACTGAAGTTTTCACAACCGGGAGAAAAGAGTGGAGGCTAAACAAGCACAATAAGATGAAAGTCTTATGAAGGTAAATGGTAGAATTTATAAATGTGTATAGAAGACTTTGATGACTAGTTAAAATATATTGTATACAATATTGTGCATGATATTCCCTACCAAACAATGTATAGAAAGGAAATGCTATGCAGACATATACAGGAACAGGTTTAAGGCTGCATTATCCCCTCTTCTTTGGATTTCTGTCATTAAGAGAAGATCACAGGGACAATGACAAACTTAAGGTACAGTAGAGACTAATATTCAATTTACAAATGCATTCAAAGTTGATTTTCATGAAATGTAAAGTGGACATTCCTAGCCCATGATAGAAGGGAATGTGACCACGGGAATGAATGAATTGCCTGTTACTTCCATTAGCATGAAGCACCAAGGGTGTCATGATTGGAGTACATGGAAGAATGGTGTGGAATGACATTTGGTTTTGTTTTTCTAATTCGACCACCTTTATCTTTTTTCTCTTTCTCGTGCCATCTTTCTATTCATCTCTCAATGATCCCTCCTAGTCTCTCTCTCTCTCTCTCTCCCCCCACCTGCACTCAGAGCAGTCTGTGAGTCAGCATACAACACACACTGGTCAGTCCGTTGCCATGGTGACGGTGCAAGCTGAGGGCAAAATCGACAGCTTTTAAGAAGCGCAGACGCCGCTAGAATTTAAATGGTCGACAGCGGCAAAGGCTGCATGTGTGGTGTGTATGTGTGTGTGTGTGTCTTTTTTTTTTGGCCCAGATTAGCTGCTGGCATTCAAGGAGCCAATCGAATAGTACAAAAAATGTAAGACCTCTGACAACCATCCCTTGATCCTATTCCTTAAATCTAAAGATGGGGACCAAAAAAGGGGCTTTGATTAGCAGGACCTGTACAAAACACCACACTTTCCTCTAGGGTCATTCGGATAAGCCAAATCGGCACTGCTCAAATTCTCTTGGAACACGATTTTGTTCCTGTGATGTGCAGTATGAATGAGAAAAACAAAAACACACATGAAACACAAAACAAACAAAAAAATGCATTCGTAAAGGTAATTGACTCGGTGTTTGGCTCAATCCCAGAGGAGCGATGTTGTAAATGTGTCATATTAATTGTGTTAAGACATGGATCACATAAGATGGACATTTTTGGCATTTTGTGAATGCAATAAAACTAAGCTTGCTGAGAAGTAAAGCAAAATCCATTTGTCTAGCTATCAACTTAGTGAGCTTAAAATAATAGCTGCGGTAATGCAACCACATCGACCTGTGCTCACTGCTACTGTGAGGAGTTTTTGAAGTAGGCATTTTATGGTCTCAGTTAGTAAATAAAAAGTGAGTGTTTACAGTTAAAATGTGATATATAGAAAGGGCAATGTCATAAATAAAAATGGGAATATGGAAATGAAATACTGTACCTTAAGAATTAATGTCCCCTGGTGAGTAATTTCAATGCACTGATTCTGTTTAACATTCAATCCACAATGTAACACCTTCACAAAAGTTTTATTGAAAGCAAACTTGTTTACTTAAAAAATACAAAATACAAATTGCAAATCAACAGAAACAAAAGAACACATGACAGAAATTAAACAGAAGCGGGGATGTCTGCAGCTTTAAACAGTTCCACAGATGATACACACTCTACACAGAATGCAGAAAGTTTGTGTCAATTTGTACTTGTATAATGCATGTGCTGCGTTGTGTAAACTAGCCGTTCCTGCATGACATCCTTTTTACATTGCATCTTTCCATCGTAACAACAAAAGTGATTATTGCTTTAAATACGAACACGCGTCTCACTTTGAACTTCAAATGTACAAATATTAAAAGATGAAGCCACTATCAAAGCAGCTGAGATCGATGGTCTATCTGGTTAGTTTTAAACTGTATATTTACAAATTTGGTATAAAAAATGTTTGGTGTGTTAAGAACTAATTAAAGGGATAGTTCAGCCAAAAATTAAAATTCTGTCATCATTTACTCACCCTCAAGTTGTTCCAAACCAAATATCTTCAAAGGAAGATATTTGGAAGAGTGTTTGTAACCAAGAAGATCTCGCATTGACTACTATAGTGGGGGAAAAAAATTGTACTATGGTAGTCAATGGGGGATGAGATCTGCTTGGTTACAAACATTCTTCCAAATATCTTCCTTTGTGTACAGCAGAACAAAGACATTCATACAGGTTTGGAACAACTTATGGGTGAGTAAATTTAAATTTTTCATTTTGGGTGAACTATCCGTTTAAGTAAATGTGGCCATTCCACAACAGAACAAAACAAACACCATAGGGGATGAACACACTCACACAATAGCTTCTTATTAACATTCACAATATACAACTTGCATAACAAAAACCTTTTCCAATGATTGTCTCCAAAGGTTTGCTAATAAAATCCAAGATAAACTTTACTCATTTTTTGGTTTTCTTGTTCAGTACTTAAGAAAAGTGATCTAAGTAAGGTTGTTTAAACGTCAAGTAGCTTTCTATTTGCAATGAATGTGACAGTGAGCCTGGCAGAAACTTAATTCAAACATTTTCGATGGCACACTTTGATGTCAGTAGCTGATTATAAATCTGCATTAAGCCATTCCATTTATGAACATAACAAAAAGAAGGTACTATTTGAATGCGCAATAAATGAAGCTTGAGAAAGAAGGGAGGAATTGCCTGCCATTAATCTGTATAAATAATCTACTTGAACTCTGACTAACAGGGTCCAAATAATTAAAGACATTTTTTAAAGGCCTGTCAAAATGTGCCATGGAAACTTTCAGCTTACTTGACTGGCCTTCCTGTGTATTTTATTCTATTCAGCACCCTTTCTGTTTTACGCAAAAAAAAACATGCGAACGTTTTGCTTTTTAGAATCATTTTGACACTAACAATTGTGCAAATACCTAAAGTAAGCCTAACAAAAGATATCAAAACAATGACTGCTGTTTTTCAGGGTAAAAAAAAATAAAATAAAAAAAATAAGGCACATCTCTTTGGTCTGAAGTTATTACACCACAAATGTGTTTCAAAGGATATTAGAAGCAGTTCCGTTCATCTTTTGAGTGGCAGCAATAAACACTGCCCAACTGAAAACGGCCCTCTCAAAGACAAGAAAAAAATAAAATAAAATAAGACTGAGGTATTGTCTCCTTCATTTAAGTGAGTAATAATTAAATTAATGAAATCATATGTTTCCTTCAGGGAATAAATGATACTACAGAACTGAAAAAAAAAAAAAAAGGATTGACAAATAAAACAAACTTCTTTCAATCAAGTGATGCTTTGTGATCAGTGCAGCTTTGGTTTGACATTCATTCAGTTCCAGCCCCTAATACATGCCCTTAGTCCACACCATGTTGCTGTGATACCCGTTGCTTTGATACTCTGGGCTGTGGTACTCTGGCCTGTGGTACCCTGTGTGGTACCCTGGGCTGCGGTACCCTGCCATGCTTTCGAAGTCATCTCCTACCTGTTTGGTGCTATATTTTGAAGAGTTGGCCTTGTAGCTGTAATCCGAATACTGGTCTGAGCCTGTTGAGTTGTTGTCCCCGGTTCCTACAAAGGTGTTGGTGGCCGGCAGGTCTTGCACTGCCTGGTGTTTCTTTGAGGCAGAAGGTGACTGAGGTTGGAGCTGAATGGATGGCAGAGGAGAATTAGACCGATAGTGTCGCCCCAGGTCTGGGCTGCCAGGGGGGTAGTTGAGCGGCAGGTGAATCCTAGGGCTATCGTTGACGCTGTCATCCATGAGGTTAAACTTTAGGCCTTTCTGAAGACTTCCCCCCTCGTCCTCCTCAGATGGGTTGGCAGGCTTTGGAGCTTTGCTTTTCTTTGCCTTCTTGTTCTTGTTGCTCTTAGGCCCCGGTTTGGGAGCATAGAGGTCTTTGGTCTCCTTCTTGCCAGCCTGGTAGCCACTTTTATTCTCTTTCAGCACACGCCTGATGATCACCGCCACCACAATGATTAGAAAGACCACAAAAAGGCCGCCCAAGACTCCAAAGATAATGTTACTGTGCTGGTCATGAGAATAATCTGGATCTCCTGCAATGTCCATTTCAAGTGGGGTATAAAGACTGTGTCCAACAAGTCCTTCGACATGCGAGACATTGCCAATGGTCTCATTGACATAGATGTGAACCAGTGCAGTCGTGTGGCGTACCGGTGTGCCTCTGTCCTTAACTTTTACTACCAGACGGTGGAGACCAATGTGTTTGGATGTGAACTCTTTAGCCAACGTAATCTCACCTTCTGAAGAGATGCGGAACAAGCCATGAGGGTTGCCCCCTACAATACTGAAATCCAGCTCCGAATTTGAACCAATATCAATGTCCTCTGCCTCAACGCGTTCTACATGGGTCTCTGGGCTGGTCCGGGGATCCAAGAACTTGTATGACGAGTTTGAGGGCTTGGTGACGTAAGGAGCATTGTCATTCTCGTCAAGAACATTAATAGTAATGCCAACGTAGGAGGAACGTGGTGGGTCACCTCCATCAACAGCTTTCAGTCGGAAACTGTAGGTACTCTCCTTTTCCCTGTCAAAGGAAATAGTTGAAAGGATGGTGTACGTTCCATTTTGAATCATAAACTTGCCATTGTCTGGTTCTACAAAGATTTTAACATGAGCATTGTCGCCCTCATCGTAATCTGTGACTGTTACCATTCCAACAGGACTAAGGGGAGGCATGTTCTCTTGGACCGAAAAGCTGTAACCATTGAGCATAAATTTAGGGTCATTGTCGTTCCTGTCGAGCACCTTAACAACAACAGTGGCAGTTCCTCTCAAGCTTGGTACACCTTTATCAGCTGCTGCGACTAGAAACTGATAGTGATCTAATTGTTCACGGTCCAACTGGCTCATGACACGTACTTCTCCTGTGTTAGGGTTAATTTCAAAGAGCCCCTCAGGGACTGATCCACCAGTGATACTGTATGTCAGCTCTGCATTAGTCCCACTGTCTGCATCCGTGGCTAACACGTCCAAAACCTTGTCACCTGGCTGGTTCTCCTCAGGAAATTCTACCTGGTATAAGGATGGCGAGAAGACCGGGGAATTGTCATTCATGTCTGTCACTTGCACCCTCAGGGAATTTGTGCTGGATAGTGCAGGGTTGCCAGAGTCCACTGCCACGATTTCAATCCTGTAGTCTTTGATCCGTTCATAGTCCAGTAGCGTGGTTGTCTGGAGGAAGTACTTCCTCTTGCGGTCATTGCCAGTTTCGCTAGCTGAACGCAGCTGGAATGGAACATCCCCTGCAACCACACAGGTCACAACTGCATTTTCGCCCTCATCACGATCTGATACCTCCACCAGAGCCACAGCTGTGCCCACAGGCATGTCCTCCGATATGTTAGCAACACCATCTTCATGTGTCACAAGACCAATGCCCCGGATCCTGATCGAGGGTGCATTGTCATTTTGGTCCTTTACTGTGATAGTCACAAGGGATTTGGAGCTTTTTGATTGGGGACCATTGTCTTTAGCTTGGACGTAGAATTTGAGCATGCTGATTTCTTCACGATCCACCAGCCCTTTAACAAAAATGGTGCCTGTGTTGCGGTCAATACTAAGAAGCCTTTGGACTGCTGGTGGTGCCTGGTGGAGGCTGTAGGTCACCTCTCCATTGGGCCCCATGTCAGAGTCATTGGCCTTCACCTAAATCAACATAACACAAAATGAAAATATGCAAAGCACTGAAACATAAATTTACAAAACAGATTATATAATCACAGGTTTACACATAAGGGTCAATACAGGTGTTAAAATGTTTACTCAGGACCATCAGAAATAGATGTAGCTCATTGTAAGCGGCAATAAATTAGTATGGCAAAAACATGCTTTATACACCGGGAAAAAGACCCAGAAGCTCATCCAAGCTCCAGACTAATTTAGTCTAATTAATAAATAAAGTGAATCTTCTAGGAATTTAATATCAAGCACACCTCAATTGATTTTAAAAACCAACAGTTTGTGCTTTCACTAATTAGTGATACAATTATGCATAGCAATTGATTATTATTCAGTATTCAATACATAAGAATAGAAATGAAAAATGCATTTACTCAGTGGGGTTAAACATGATTAGACTGTGTTTTGTGTTAATTCAAATTCTCCAAAATTAGCTGTAGTTTTCTAGGTGAAGTCAATTTGAGACATCACTTAAGTTACTCAGTCTTGGCACAGATTTCTACAAATCCTTCATGTCTATCGTGGACCTGGGAATAACTTTAAGCAACTTTAAATCGAAGAGTGGCTTGATCAAAGCTTTCAAACAATCAAGATTCCCTTGTTCCTGCTACATCCTCTCCTCTTTCTGTCCTTGGCTGTGTATGAAACATGCATGGTGTTTTAGCCCATGTATTACAGAGAACAGCCTTAATCTGAGTCAGTCATAAGATTATTCATGGTGCTTAACTTATTATTGCTCTATATGAGTCACTCCATTTCATCCGCCATGAAAACTGGGAATTCATTTTATTTAATATATTTGAAGAGCATTTCACTGAACAAGCTGAAACACACCATCAACACTTACAACCCTCTGAAATCATAAAATTAAGCTGTTTTAATACCACTACTGCTTATTTACTTCGGCTTCAAAGAATGCTTATGAGGACTTATAGGAAAATAAAGTGTTCTGACATGCTTTTTGAATACAACTTGGTTGCATGGATTAATTGCTGACAGAGATTAACAGTCATTAAAACATTTTTTTGCCTGGACACTTGCCTCAGATTGATCTTGGAAAGCTTCCAGCATTCATGGTTATCCTAATCTTAGCAGTGCTTTTCGTTTCCACAACAGTTCAAAATGTAATTCTCACCGCCAGTCAATACCTCTCTCCTGTTTTGTAAAGCTTGTGTTTAAAGGGACCATGAGGGATCAATCGATTGCCCGTGAAAATATGATTTGGCTTTCCCATTTCTTCCGCTTTAACCCTGTTGTGTGGGAACTGAGGCTAAAGCCCATTGGGATAACTGAGACTTCCATTTACAAGAGCTTGTCAGGCTCTGTATGTTGGGCTTGAGCGCACTTCTATCTCCAGGCTGTCAAATCAGCTCCTATATTACTTATTGCCCAATCTTAAGGTTTAGCATAACATATACTTGCTTCCAGACGAGTTCATTGCAAAACTTGCATCATGACCTTATAAGAGAGGGTAGTGTGTATATGCAGTCTAATATTGTTTATTTGATGCATTCATTTTTTTAAATTTGATTTAATTTACCTCTGTGAATCAGAGCAAATTATTTATATCCACATTATATCAAATATAAATAAATGTATACATGATATATAATTTTAAGTTATTAATATTTGATATAATAAAAATATAAAACTATACATACAGGTCCTTCTCAAAAAATTTGCATATTGTGATAAAAGTTCATTATTTTCCATAATGTAATGATAAAAATTAAACTTTCATATATTTTAGATTCATTGCACACCAACTGAAATATTTCAGGTCTTTTATTGTTTTAATACTGATGATTTTGGCATACAGCTCATGAAAACCCAAAATTCCTATCTCAAAAAAGTTTTTAATACAAAAAAAGTCAACCTTCAAATAATTATGTTCAGTTATGCACTCAATACTTGGTCGGGAATCCTTTTGCAGAAATGACTGCTTCAATGCGGCGTGGCATGGAGCCAATCAGCCTGTGGCACTGCTGAGGTGTTATGGAGGCCCAGGATGCTTCGATAGCGGCCTTAAGCTCATCCAGAGTGTTGGGTCTTGTGTCTCTCAACTTTCTCTTCACAATATCCCACAGATTCTCTATGGGGTTCAGGTCAGGAGAGTTGGCAGGCCAATTGAGCACAGTAATACCATGGTCAGTAAACCATTTACCAGTGGTTTTGGCACTGTGAGCAGGTGCCAGGTCGTGCTGAAAAACGAAATCTTTATCTCCATAAAGCTTTTCAGCAGATGGAAGCATGAAGTGCTCCAAAATCTCCTGATAGCTAGCTGCATTGACCCTGCCCTTGATAAAACACCAGCAGCTGGCATGGCACCCCAGACCATCACTGACTGTGGGAACTTGACACTGGACTTCAGGCATTTTGGCATTTCCTTCTCCCCAGTCTTCCTCCAGACTCTGGCACCTTGATTTCCGAATGACTTTGGACCACTGAGCAACAGTCCAGTGCTGCTTCTCTGTAGCCCAGGTCAGGCGCTTCTGCCGCTGTTTCTGGTTCAAAAGTGGCTTGACCTGGGGAATGCGGCACCTGTAGCCCATTTCCTGCACACGCCTGTGCACGGTGGCTCTGGATGTTTCTACTCCAGACTCAGTCCACTGCTTCCGCAGGTCCCCCAAGGTCTGGAATCGGTCCTTCTCCACAATCTTCCTCAGGGTCCGGTCACCTCTTCTCGTTGTGCAGCGTTTTTTGCCACACTTTTTCCTTCCCACAGACTTCCCACTGAGGTGCCTTGATACAGCACTCTGGGAACAGCCTATTCGTTCAGAAATTTCTTTCTGTGTCTTACCCTCTCGCTTGAGGGTGTCAATGATGGCCTTCTGGACAGCAGTCAGGTCGGCAGTCTTACCCATGATTGCGGTTTTGAGTAATGAACCAGGCTGGGAGTTTTTAAAAGCCTCAGGAATCTTTTGCAGGTGTTTAGAGTTAATTAGTTGATTCAGATGATTAGGTTAATAGCTCGTTTAGAGAACCTTTTCATGATATGCTAATTTTTTGAGATAGGAATTTTGGGTTTTCATGAGCTGTATGCCAAAATCATCAGTATTAAAACAATAAAAGACCTGAAATATTTCAGTTGGTGTGCAATGAATCTAAAATATATGAAAGTTAAATTTTTATTATTACATTATGGAAAATAATGAACTTTTATCACAATATGCTAATTTTTTGAGAAGGACCTGTACATACTGCAAAAAGTGTCTAATGCATAAATATTTAAAATGCAATAATAATAAGTAGTAGTAGTAGTAGTAGTAGTAGCAGCAGCAGCAGCAGCAGCAGCAGCAGTAGTATTATACAACCCCATTGCTGGCATCACGATATAATATTTGTTTAGTATTAAATAGAAAATACTATTAATAAAACATAAATAAATAACAAAAAAAAAAGATTACTTACTTGTAGAACAGAGTGACCCACTGGGCTGTTTTCTGGCAGCTCACCCTCATAGTGTGTCTTCTCGAATCTGGGTACATTGTCATTGGCATCTGTAATGGTGATCCTGAGCAGAGCACTACTCTGGCGAGGTGGAGAGCCGCCGTCGACCACTTTTATGTTGAGGTCATATGAATCTCTCTGCTCTCTATCCAGGTTACCCAATACAATAAGTTGTGGCAATTTCTCATCTGAGTCTTGCGCCACCTGCAGGCTGAAAAGGTTGGCAGCTTCAGGGCCGGTTGTTAGCGCATAATCTGCGATGCCATTGCTTCCAGAATCCTTGTCGGTGGCCACAGGAATTGCGAATAGCACACCCACGTGCGTGTTCTCAGGGATTGACAATGTCAAGACAGGGGAAGAGAACTGTGGTGTGTTGTCGTTCTCATCCAAGATCTCGATGCGGCCTTCGATGAGCCGAGGTCCTGTGCCTTTCATCAGATCTGTAATAGACACCTCAAATTCTAGGAAACAAGGATCGCCCTCGAAAAGGTTGCGACAGTCCTTGAGAGTCTCACGATCGATCGGGGTTTCCGTGGTGTAGATCTCCCCTGTTTTGCCATCCACACGGAGGTAAGGAGCACCCACCTCAAGCTTGTAAAGGTGGCCTGTGTCTGGCAGGCCCTGGTCAGCTGCCAAGCTGCCAATTAGGGTGTTGGGCGGCTGCTCCTCAGTCACCTGGTAGATGATGGTGTTGACTACATTTGCAGAGCAACAGAGGAGAAGCAAAATCCACACTAACATGGCACTCCACCGTGACCACATCACATTGGCACTCTGGCACATCGTCGGTCTGTTGCTGCAAAAGATCAAGCAAACAAACAAATGAGATTAGAGAAACATTCATTCTTCAGACACAATACTTCAAAGTATCTGACAGTGCCAAGAACCCTGTAAAGCGATGGCAGCCAGAGTTTTATGGTACTGATTCCCTAGGATTTATGATTGATCGTCCCTTCATGTGTTGTAAACCTCTCCATTTTAGAGGCAGTAAATGTGTCACAAATAGTTACTTGTGTTTGACCTTCATTCTGCAAACTTCATGTCATGTCTAATTCATAAAAACAACATATGCCCATATTCCTGAGAGATGCATTGGCTAATGGACCCTAAGAGAGGAGGAAGCTAGCAGACAAGTGATGTCCGTTCAAAAAATACTTTTACACCTCTTGATCTACCTTTCCCAAGCTATTGATAAAATGTCTCTGCTCTCATTTCTAAAACCATGCCTGGAGTCAATGAAAGGGTGACATCCATCAAAATCAACTTACATGATTTTTCCCTATCTCTCCTAGCCTTACATATTTTTGGCCAAAAAAAATAAGATTTATATATCGAAGATCTAAGGCAGTACAATTAAATTTAGCTTTTGGCTTACTCTATGTTCAGCTTATAGAAATAAATCTGTTCTTCATTTTATTAATGGCTAGTTTTTATAGTTACCTTTTAAGTCAATTCTCCCTCCTTTCTAAAGACTATGATTTATTCTGTAATGAACAAAAAAAAAAAAAACAGTGAAAAATTGGGAGTAAAACAACATAGTAGATATCAGCCGCAAAAAAAACTAAGATTTTAAAGTGAATCTTTTGTTTTGTTTAGATTCATTCATTCATTTGTGCTCACTGCTCACTTCCTTCACACATGTATTGTCACCGTTTTTCTTTTCACCATGTTTTTCTTCTAGCTCTTCTTTTATACAAATGTTTTACTCTGTAAATAAACAGGGTGTGTAAAGAGACAGAATAGTATCCAGACAAATAAAGATTACCATCAAGTTAGGACCATAGAAAAAAGATAACCAAAAGTAATCTTAAAGACAAGTTCACGTGTGAATCTTCCATTTCCTGTTTGAGACTTTAAGTTATTGAACACATGGTAGAAGAGTATGGTTTTCTAATCTTCCAATGGCCACTTCAGCTGATAGCTATTCACAGCAAATGGCTCCCAATTTGTGGCAACATCACACAACCACGAGGGGGTAATAGACAGGGTTAAAAGGCATCTTGACAACACCACCTTACCAAACATTAACAACCTCAGCGTGAGGTGCTACAAAAGAACATAAAAAAAGAAAAATCAAATAAATAAATCAGATTCTGTTAATCCATCACATTTAAGGTCATGTTACTTTGATGTTTCCTGCTGTGGTAATTGCAGACCCCTCTAACATATGGGGAATGTTATCCCACCACGCTCCCCATGGCTAATGAGGCAGGGCTGCTAGATTACTGTCCGAAGGAGACAGACACCTCAACTCGACCCAGCGATGAACCAATGGGGGATGTGAGAGCATTGCCACCAGGTCTGTTCACATTCTGCCTGTGAATACCAAACCTAAAGAATTAAAATCAAAGTCTACAAATGTCATTTTCCATGAGGTGGGGGGGGGGATCATAGTATTGTTAAAAAAAACACAAATATACAAAGAAAAATGACTGTCAGTAAAATGGACTGTCATTTGGTGACTAATAGGAAGTGGGTTCTTCCATACACTCATCAGTATTGATTGGTTGTAGTAGTTTAGTGCATGTTCCATTCAATATTTTTCCATTAGCAAACACATGACAGTGAGTCTCCCACGAACAACATTACAAAGAAAATAGAGCAATGTGGATAGAGCAACAAATAAATAGTTAACGTAACTACAAGAGACACTCAGCACCTCACACACTATAGTACATGGGAAATGCAGTTTTAAAGGGTTAGTTCACCCAAAAATGAATTTTTTTGTCTTTAAGTACTCACCCATATGTCGTTCCAAACCTGTAAGACCTTTGTTCATCTTCAGAACACAAATTAAGATATTTTTGATGAAATCAGAGTTTTTTTTTGTTTGTTTTTTTAAATCTACCATAGAAAGCAATGAAATTACCACAATCAAGGTCCAGAAAAGTAGTAAAGACATTATTAAAATAGTCAACGTGACTACAGTGGTTTAACCGTAATGTTATGAAGCAACGAGAATACTATTTGTGCGCAAAAAACTAAAATAAGGACTTTATTCAATAATTTCCTCTCTACGCAGTTTACGTTGAAGACACACTGCAGCGCTTCCGTGTTCTACATCAGTACACCGACTCTGTATTGGCCGGCTCTTGCGTCAGCATCACATGTATGCGTCGTGGTGCACACGTGAACATTGTCGGCCAATACTGAGCAGGCGTTCGGACGTAAACACGGAAGCGCTGCACTGCATCAATTGACAGGGTAGAAAACTGACAGTGTAGAAGAGAAATTGTTGAAAAAAATCATTATTTTTGTATTGTTTTGCGCACAGAAAGTATTCTCGTCGCTTCAAAACATTAAGGTTGAACCACTGCAGTCACGTTGACTATTTTATTGATGTCTTTACATGGGAGGTAAGGGACATATCTCTATAAGGGAGATAAAAAACCTCTCAGATTTCATCAAAAATATCTTAATTTGTGATCCGAAAATGAACGAAGGTCTTGCTGGTTTGGAACGACATGAGGGTGAGTAATTAATGACCGAAATTTCATTTTTGTGTGAACTAACCCTTTAATATGCACAAATTAGACACCAACGAATACAAAAACACTTGCACAACTGCAGCCACAAGGCAACGACACTGCAGGGAGAACAATGCACTAATGAGGCTGAAATGAAGGGTGGGATGTGTGACCCTGATCACACATATGATGAGAGCTTGACTCGTTTCTTACTAATTTTACAGTCTAATTTTGAATCTGTCGAGACAGACGACTCTGGCACACTTTTATGTGGCAAATTAAACAGCGTGGACTGCAAAAGGAGCTGGAGAGGTGAAAAATACCTCACCTTTAAAGCAATGTATCCCTTATTGTGGTTTTGAACGACCATCTCATGGAGTTGGCATTTCACAGAGATGCGTCAGAGCCTTTGCTGAAAGTTTGTGTTGAATTTTGTACCAAGTGTCAACGAAAAAAAAGGTCAACGTGAAAAAGCAAGGCAGGGACCTAAAAAGCACTAGGTGAAGGATTAACCGGGCTGTAAAAATGGCACTAAAATTAGAAGTTTAAACATACAACAAAAACAACAAGATCTATATATAGACTAAACCAAAACATCACATCTTCATCGTGCACTGGAAAAGTCAACAAAGCTCAAAAACATTCTCGCAACATGAAAACCGTGTGAATCTGCTTGTTGCGGTGAAGGGTTTGAGAAGCTCTCACGACATTCGCTCTCAAGGGCCCGGCGCAAAGAGTCTGTGTTAAAGGGTCACTGTACACTGGGAACCCTAATGTTGGCTGTAGACATCCTTTCCCACACTCTTCTGTGAATGTGAACATGCACATATATGTCTGTGGGTGTGTAAAACTTACACACAAGATCTAAAAACAACCACAGCAAAGGAATGTCAGTGTGTGTTTGCAAGCAGACGCTCAGGAAAATACAAAATCTTAGGGAAAAAAAATGAAGGTCATAAAAAAAAAAGAAACTACTGAGTGTGTTTAAGTATATGAAATATAAAGGTGGCAACAGCTCAGGCTTTTGGCTAAGAACTTTCTTTTGTAATGGAAATGTACAAGGGCATATGAGTGGCGTGCCTTAACGACAGCAACATTTACAACACACATGAGGCCTTAACAGATTCAAATCAAGCACTGCTACATAGCAGACAGCTTTTCTTTCAGTTGCAGATTGTTAGCACTTCACCTTCACACAGGTACACACTAAGCCGAGCCATTACAATGACAATGGGCCGTCGGTGGGGCTTTTCTTCACATCCGAGTTTTGATCGTTGTTATTACATGGTCAGAGACGCAATTTATGACAGGCCCTAAATCAACACGCACCGTCCACCTCTCTAATAACGTCTTCAAATACGGCATCGTCGAGCCACGGCTAAGATCTCCTCGCAGGGAGACAGGCGTCGCCAGAGTGCGGTATTTATGACTACTGTCATAATCCTATGAGAATTTATTCTCGGCTCTCAGGCTGTGTAGCCTAATTCATCTTGTACTGCTGTGTATAAGCTGGATGTCATTAATATAATCAATAGCTGTGAGACGCATGAATCGGAGTTCCCTCTATGGAGCCTCACCATCAGCTCTTTGCGGATTATTCACAGTACATTTGGTCAGAATTTTTGCATCAGCCTTCGGGGGAATGTGGTTCCCCTCTCATTTCCTGTCCGCAAAAACCACATTATGTTCATTTCACACCTGGTCTCTATTAACAACATCACCTACATCTCTCCGTCTTTTTCATTCATATGCACACCATCATTTTTTGCCCTCCTGTGCCCTCTCAGAGATGCACTCA
>RJVU01018281.1:7263635-7339900 GCA_003731715.1 Anabarilius grahami | reverse complement strand
AGAAGGCTATTGTTTTGTTGCGCAGGAGGAGGTTAACAGATTTAACGGGCTAATTACTATTCTAAAGCCTCCCCCGCTGACATGCTTTAAAATTGCTGTATGATTTTCTCTCTCTCTCTCACAGTCTTGCTCTGCTTATTTCCTCTTTAGAGACTTGTAACGAGGAATTCATCATTGTACCATCATTGTACCCTTCCTCTGCCAGCAAAAAAAAAAAAAAACCCATGGGAATATAAGGATGGCATACCTCTGCCAAGACACCCCCAGGTGGCATCCAGCTCAGCGTGAAACTGCAAGGTGATTCTAGAGAAAATAAGCAATGAAAGCATTTACGTAACCGTCGTAGCAGGAGTCGGATTCCTGGACGAGGCACAGTGGTGGCACTGCGTCATGGTAACGCACTGAGTCCTTAGTAAATGATTGTACTAACCCCTCCCCATCCTGGTTTCGATGCGATAATTAAAGAATTAAATTAAAGCGCTGACATTTATGAGGGTTCAGGAGTCAGCTCTTGTCTGAAGCCAGGAGAATGATTGACTCAGAAGGACGTAAGAGTGCAGCATCTGTCATAGGTTAATGGTTAACTCAACCGGCTCAACTGACATTTTAGTACACACCTGAAGTGTTTTTGTAAAATACAGCAGAAAAGACAAAAAGCTATTTGCTTATAGTTACGTGAGGTAAGCCGATAGACTCACCAACTGAATAATGCTGCCAATTAATCAGCAAGGAAATTGAAAAAGGGCGTAGTGACCTCCTGTGAATAAAATACATTCATGTTCACTCATTCTCATGGAGACACTTTAAGCCACTTGAAACCGCACAGAATGAGCTCAAATAAAGTATGATAGCAGGCAACAAACACTAAACAGTCACATCTTAAATACTGAGTGCGCTGTGATTCTAGACGTTGATGCAAGCACCCAAAGCCGCAGAGTTGAGTTCACGTGAGCTTTTGTCCTTGGCTGCAGCCATCCAGGCACTGAGGGCCACCAGCTCCACGGCGCTCAGTGACCCGTTCAGGATGGGTGGTCCAAGGCCCCCCTCCCAAGCCAAGTGCGAGGCACAGAGGATTACTTTAATTATTTCATTCAGCCATTGTGGGGCCAGATTAGTCTGCGCCCGCTTTCAGACGAGATGAACTGCTGCCCCGCTGCTGTCTACCAGGCTGTTACACAGAGAGAGCTGGCCAGTCACAAGGCTGGCACACAAACTCTCACACACGATTACACACGGCTAACACACACACACTGATAGCATAGACAAAGAGTGGAGGACTGATGCTACTCTTATGGGTTAAACAGACATGGAGGTTGTAAAAAAATCAATAAAATAGGTATAACATTTGTACTTAATGTATGCGTATTTGTTTTGTAACTCTAAAAATGGGAAGATAATGAAGCGCAGTAAAGCTCAACAATGGGGCATATATTGTTATTTAGTTGTTTCGACCAATAGACTTTTTTTTTCCCTTAAACAATATAAATGTACAGTATATTAATTGACTGAAAGATTCTGTATGTTGACTTGGAAGCAATGAAACTGGAAGATATTTGTATTATGTACTGTAAAACTCACCCAAGAACACAGAAATGCTGAAATGTCTCATTTCATATTGGTTTTGACAGTCGGAAAGTGTACAAATTTACATGTAAAATACATGTAAGACCAATTTAAAATATTTACACCAGGATACATGGAATAAAGTGAGGTATACTAACACATTTTAACCTCGAAGAAAACATCTCTATGGCTTAAATGTCCTAGTCTAGTCACTTACACGGTGAAGTTTCGGTTCACTCGAACAGTCATCTCAAATTAAGAATTTTCTTTCTCTCTGCCTCGCTCTGTCTCTCTATGTGCCTGTGAGGAGTCTCATTTCCGCTTGTTTCGCTGGACTCGCATACTCAGTATGGAGCGCTTACGCCCATAAAGTTAAGGACAGTTTAATGACGCGGCACAATCAACAGAACGAAATGCAAATTATTTAATGTTTTGCAACAAGGGAATTTCTATAGAAGATTTACATGGCGCAATTAGTTGAGGTTGACAGAGCACATATGTCCAAACGTAAACAAAAAAGCTCTTAAGCAAACCACTAAAAGTTAGCTAAATCTCACTGAAACGTTCATACCTACATGTAAAACATGTACTCCCAATGCAAGTCAGAACCAAAGTTCAGTGGTCTGTATTAAGTCTTAATTAGGGGGGCAGCGCGCCCCCTCCCCCATCCCATAATTTAAATCGCATTCATCCATAATCGCAGGCGTTGAATAACGAATATAGTTTCAGTAGGCTACGTTAAAGAAACTGAGGGGGGAAATAGAAGAAGGTGCATATGAGACCCACAGATCAATACTGGAACGGCGCGAGAAGCTCGCCCAAGTGCCGGTGTGTGCTTGTGCTGATGCCTACAGAACACGATCTCGATGAGAGAGGAAGGGAAATGACTTTTACCTGCGGATGAATGCGCTCCGAGCTAGACCAGATCATTTGCAAGCAATTGTGGGCTTCTGTACAAGTTTACATCCGGCCGAACGCTTTGCCTACAGATGAACCACTGAAAGATTCGGGATGTCCGATCACAGATGGGCGGAATGAAGCCCAAGCCTTCAGTATTTTCACACCTGTCTCTCTCAGCCGGACCAGACGAACAGGTTTAAAGTAACCCGACGACGGGAGCGGCTAGAAAGACCGGATTCCGCTGTTATGACAGGCAACGCGTTCGCTTGTTTTGTCACAAAGACTGGTGACTGAGTACCAAGGAAAGAAAATAGTGCTGTTGTGAAATGTTGACTAATTGACATTCTGCGGGTAGAATTAACGGCAGCGTTTTTTTTCAACCATCACGCAATGAGTCGGAAAAGTAAAGCTACGTGAGAAATGTGCAAAAACAAGTGCAACAGGTGTTGTGGGAGCGAGCAGCTAACCAAATAAGATAGTTGCCTAAACGTAAGGGTTTACCCATAAAAGCTCACAAACATATTTAAATTAATTATTAGGTCTACAAACAGCGCTTGAACAAGTTTATATGCAAGTAAGCGCATTTCCTGTAAGGGTTTGCTGTCAGAGGGTTTTTTTTTTTTATCGACAATGGACTGACGTTCTCGAGCGCACAAGAAAGAGTTGAATATTACATATGACAACGAGGAATCGATTAAAATCTACGTGAAGCTTCCCTGGCCGGCACTTGAGCTAGATGAAGATGTTATAGGCTATATGTGGATCCATTGGTAAAGGGCTTATTTTCTATATGTCGAGCGCTCGGTAGAAAAATATTTTCTTGTAAAAAAAAAAAAAAAAAAAATCAATAGCAGTAGTGTATGGGAAAACATGTCACATGTGCGTTAATCAGCTCTAAGGACAATCGGGGTCGATGTTAACTTGAGATATCGATAAATTTCGCGCAGCACTTCAGTTATTTGCTCAGCGTTTATTCTAACGAAAAATCCAATAATCACGCAACCTTGCGATAGTAGGCTATGTCGTGTGGTATTATATTTCAGTCACAATCATAATTTATACACTTGCACAGACACACACATAGGCTATAGACTACCTCCCTATATAGAAAAGTATCTCTACATCTCCTAATGTAACCTCATTCTATGTTAAGGACCAAATGAGAGCATATACATTGGCGAGAGATAAAATGTGTACATTTGTAAATATCAATAGCAAAAAATCTCATATACCTTAACGGATAACTCCTCTCAGTTGTTGATGAAGTCGGACCGAGAGCCGCGTTCCCTTTCCACACTACAAATCAAGCGCTTTGGATATCCAAAATTCGGCACCACCGCAATCCTGTCGATACAAAAACAGCACCCTTTCCGCTGTCAGCTCTCGTTTTTCCTTAAAATTCCTTTTTTTAAACACGTAGAGTCCACTAAATTTGCAGCGCAAAGTGTCACGTCATAAAATAAGAGCGCGCAACTTGGCTGATGGTGGTTACGCACATTAGAGAGAAGTGTCCTCTCTTTGAGCACGATAGGAAACCCCGAACCAGTGCTACTCCGGACAGGGCTCACAGCATCTCGAGATGTCCAATTCCACACGACAGCATCTTCCAAAACTTCAGCCCTCAGTCCACAACTGTCTGTGTATAAAAGTGAAAACAGAAAGATCTTCCAAGGCTTGGCTGTCCGGTAGTGTCCAATGCGCGTGCTCTCATCATCAGTTCACCATTCAGCTCGCGCTCTTGCCGCAGCTCAACGCGCGCGTCTATACTGTGGATAGCCTATGTGAGAGTGAAGTGATTTCCGACCGATTGCGCTCTCGCTCTCCCCCTCTCTCACTCGCTCGCTCGCTGAGTCCCTCATACAAGAACATAATTTTGAATCGTCGAGGGCGGAGCTTTGTAAGACGTGCTTGTGTGGACTCCACAACAAAACCTTATTCGTATTTACCCAAACATTACCAAGTCCCAGTGTTGCCATGTCCGCGTATTGTAAGCGATCAGGCTTGGTTTTGTCATAAAAATGCTAATAAATATGAGCAGTCGCAAGTTGTGTTTTGGGGTCTCCATTGGAACACAGCAGCGTTTTGGCTAAAATGTGACCAACTGCTAATTGCAGCTGTCATTTAGGATACAGTTTAGTCATGCTCTATAATTCCCACATCCAAATATGCACAATTTTATAGTATGCAAATGACTATGATGTCCACAAACGCTTTAAATAGTATAGCCTAGATGAATAATACCCAAATGACACGTTTGTACGTGTTAGTGCTATCAAGAAAGTTGTTCCTCATGGTTAAATTGTGCAACACTCAAAGTAAATTATTATTAGGACACAAAAAGCATACAGGTCAAAGGACAATGGCAACATGGTGAATGCAGTATGTGATGTATTTATACCACACACAAAATGTGCTTCATCAACAATCAACACATTCCAAACCACTGATGAATATATTAATGTAGGCTACCATTGCGACTTATTAATCAATTGAAATAGGCAATTGTATATGCAACATATATAAATACTTTTTGTAAATTGATTTAATTTCTGAAAATACTCTCATTTTGGTGAGGGAAGTCACTTTGGGCTTGCTTGTTTCTCTTCTATGATCTGGCAACACTCCAAAGAGGGATACTTTGCAGGCAGAAAAACTTTGGGATGTGTCACATAACCCCATGGAATAACCTATTATTCCTGTATTTCCGTCCCTATTCAATCCCTGAAACGCTGCGCGCGCATCCCCCTTGCAGGTGCAATTCTCATACTCCTTATCTCCAAGACATTTTTATGACCCATAACAAATATTAACATAACAACCACCTTTCTAAATATATATCTTATTAAGAAGCATGCTATTAGACGCGTTGTCAGTCTACCAAATGAAGGTCTCTATCGTTTCACCGAAACTCAAAACCAAAATTCACAATAGTCGCGCATGAGAGTTGCGATTGCAGGCACGACTGAGTCATTTACGGCTAATTGTTTCGTCTCGTCGCCGGTTTCAGTCACTCTCTACTTTGTTTAAAAGGGATCAGCTGCGTCAACACACAATGTGAAATAACATTATGTAGTTTATCACGCTGTCATGAGGGCACTAAGTAGGAGGAAGAGGGAAAAAATCCCAGATCCATAAACGCCACTGTACAGGAGCGCGGCAGGAAATGTTCATTGTGCTCTTAGCGGCATCTAGAGGTCACAAGTGGAATAATTATTACACACACTGAACCTTAGGTCTACCCGTGACGGCGTACACGAGATAAACTGAAATGTGTGCTTACCATTGTACTTTGTTGTTGTTGTTCTTTCATAGACAGTTAAGCAATTTCACCATCTGGTTACATCTTCGATGTAGGGGTCTAGTTAGCCTACACAGTCTCTGAAATGCAAGAAACAGAACTAATGTGTATACATTTTTATTTAAAAAAAATAAATAATGCCAATCAAAAACATACAAACGTCAGATTATGGAACATTATAGACTGTGCATTTCAAAGTTAGTAAGGGAGCATATGGAGCGTTGTAGCACATTTTCTAGTTTAGAGGCATGTTTGTCACACATGTAGCTCTTTTCTGTTGATGTTACAACAGAAAGTCCCAGGGTCACAACACTTCCTGGTTTCATGTGATGTAAAATTAATATCTTAAAATGTGTATTAAAGGCATAAACTCTCAGATGTGTGCCCCAGTACACACTTAATGCAATATAGCGAACACGGAGTCAAAGACATTTGACGTGTTGTTTAGTTTATTCAGTTCAAGACTTTCTGCCAACCCACAGTCAGAGGTTAGCTATTAGTGAGCCAGGCTTTCAAACCTGGTTCACTTCATCTTAAACTAAAGGCTATAGGGTACAACGGGGCTATAGGCAAACCTTAAGAAAAAAAAAAGCTTTTACTATGCCCATATGATTGCAGAAAAAATGTATGTGTTTGTATTGAACATTTCTGGAGCAACAGAAAATAAATCATAAAAGTAGTTTATTTTGTTTAAAAAAATCTCAGGAGGTGGCGAGGGGGCATTTGACACCACACATGGGGTAAAAGGCTCACCAGCATGGCATCTTGAAAAGCGGATGTTTTGGAAAGTGCTACGGCAAGTGTTTGTGCCATATTGTGGTTTAGAGGAAAATAAAATCAAAGGCGCCTTTTACCCCGGTACGCATTTAGACCCGTTGTACCCTACTGTGAAAATTCAAAATTCTTTGAGTTGTTATCGTTCTTGGTGTGAACAGGGCTTTAAAGGGTTAGTTCACCAAAAAATGAAAATTCTGTCATTAATTACTCACCCTCATGTCGTTCCACACTCGTAAGTCCTTCTCGGAACACAAATTAAGATATTTTTTGATGAAATCTTATGGCTCAGTGAGGCCTGCATTGCCAGCAAGACATTTAACACTTTCAGATGCCCAGAAAGCTACTAAAGACATATTTAAAACAGTTCATGTGACTATAGTGGTTCAACCTTAATGTTATGAAGCGACAAGAATACTTTTTGTGTGCCAAAAAAACTAACTATTTTATTCAATCTAGTGATAAGCGATTTTAAAACACTGCTTCATGAAGCTTCAAAGCTTTATGAATCTTTTGTTTTGAATCAGTAGTTTGGAGCGTGAAAGTCACATGATTTCGGTAAATAAAGTCGTTATTTAGTTGTTGTTTTTTTGGCACACAAAAAGTATTCTCATTGCTTCATAACATTAAGGTTGAACCACTGTAGTCACATGAACTATTTTAAATATGTCTTTAGTAGCTTTCTGGACATCTGAAAGTGAAAGACCCTTTAATATGGTTTCCAACCTCCAGGAAATAAGGAGAGTGGTCTGAAATATTCTACATTTTGAGACAAAAGGTCCGGGGTTTGCAAATGAACAGTCCATTAGCAAGTTCAATTCAGAGTTGCATTGAAGGGAGAATGAATCATATCATGATTCACTCCCTGTTGAATGTGACTTGACTTTGAGTGTGTTAAACTGGCTGATGGACTGTTCATTTATGAAGCGCCGGTTGGTCCTTTTGTCTCAAGATGTAGATTATTTAAATTCAGAGACTAGACTTTCCTCATTTCCTCAGAAGAATTACAGGTAGAGCACTCTGAAATTAGTTCACCTGCACAGCTGAGCTCAGAGAATAGAAGCCTCACACTTTTCCATAAAAAAAAAGATTGTTTCTTCTCATCTGTATAACCAGGAACGAGAGGATTATTTGCCACCGTTAATAGCGTGAAAATGAGCACTTTGTCATTCAGAGAGATTGTTTCACGATGAAGTTGGACGCTTTCTTGTTCGGACAGTAATTTTAGAGGAATGTGAGGCCTGCCGTGTTTTTGCCTTTCAGGTGTTTAGAAGTCTGTAATTAATGCATGTCAGTTTAAAGCATGGCAGACTTCGGAATTAGGGGTCTCGCCTTTTGGACAGAATGAACAGATGCAAATGCGTTGAGAGAGAAAAAAAGGAAGGAGGTATAACACAGACGCACAGGAGTCACACTTGTGGATGAAGCCACAGGCAGCAGGAAGTGCTTTGAGTAATCCGTACTAATGAGACAGTGTACCTGCTTACTGTCAGAAAAATCTAGACAGGCACACATACACAGACTGCTGCGCTCAAGTTTTTAGCTACACACCTTGCTGACTCATTTTGACGTACCACAGCCGCATGAATGCATTTTTGCCCTTTGACTTCAATTTCAGCCTAATTCCGATTCTGGTCCACGGTGAGCTTTGACTCTTTGGTATGGGTTAGAAGGCAAAGCAGGCATTAGAGATTTGTATCGGGGAGAAAAAAAAATGCCTAATTTAGCACTGGCCTATGAGATAAGAGCTCCGTCAGCTTATCATAGAACAAACAACCATCAGACCCGATCCCCCTGATACGCCACTGTTATTAACTCCAACAAGAGGATGAATAATTCAACATGTTAATCTCTCTCAACACACACACACACACAAACACTCACACACATGTTTGTTTTTGTGAATTGTGGGGACATTCCATAGGCGTAATGGTTTTTATACTGTACAAACCGTATTTTCTATCCCCCTACACTACCTCTACCCCTAAACCTAAACATCACAGGAAACTGTGCACACTTTTACTTTCTCACAAAAAGTCATTCTGTATGATTTATAAGCCTTTTGAAAAGTGGGGACATGGGTAATGTCCTCATAAGTCACCTCTTTTTGTAATACCTATGTCATACCCATGTCATTATACACATTTGTGTCCTGATATGTCACAAAAACATGCGCACACACACACACACACACACACACACACACACACTCCCACACACATTAACATTTCATTTGGAAACAAACATGAAAGCATGGACACAGGAAGGCTTATATAATGATAATGTAAATATTTGTGTACCCCTTTGTTGCACCACACCTGTGTGCACACATGTGTTCATAGAAGTGGACACTTCACTTTTGTGTGTACTGTTGCAAGCCAGCTGAGAGGGACGACCGTATGTCACAACTGTGATTATGTGTGCTGGAAAGATCTTACTGAAGGTGAAGTGTGTCTGGTGCCGCTAATGGCGCTGAAATTATGCACTTTACCTTTGCTAAGTTCTTTCAAGCAAACATGATGACAGTTTCTAAACACATTTCAAACACTCCGCCCGTCTTTCATTGTTTGGACGATGTGAATGTCCACACCCGTTGTCACTCAAACTAACAGATTGCTGAGAGGACAATGAGATGCATTCAATCCATAAGAACTGCAGTAGTGAAAATGGGTGTCACACTAGTATAGGAGACACTTTAAAGTCTGCCAAAATAAAGTCTGTACTAAACTGCCACTTCAAGTTTGAGCCAACAAAGACACATATTATTTAATATGTGTTTCTGAATATGGTGATTGCATTTGCAGTTCATTAATAGCTCATTATACATGTATTTTTTTTCTGTTTGCAGTAGGTAATTTCATTCTTGTCATCACATATCGGTAATCTTTACAACAATTAGATACATTTGGTACATTGTGAACGGTTATATAATGTATGATCACATTACTACCAGATTACTTCCTCTAAACTTTATCACCTTTTCATTGTTCTGTCAGTCACACTTAATTTTGCTTGTAAAGTTTTACTCTTTTACTCTTCTTCTGAGCCTCCATTTCTCAGACAAGCTTTTGCTCTTTTCTAGCATAAGTCTAAGGAGGATATGTGTCTTTTAACAGTTATTAACTAAATTTTACACAAATTATTCATATAATTATGAAATATATAACTCAATACAATATATAACTCAATACAAAAAAAAAAACACTATTCATTTTTTGAAAGCGTAAAGAAATAGAACAGTGAAGGAAACTCTAGGTCTAATTCTAGTTGTGAAATAATCATTTTGAACTATTTGCAAATAATATTTGTATGAATTTGCATTCAAATATGTACACATATACTTTTATTTGTATGCCAAATATCCAATATATCAAAAACGTAAAAGGTTTCTTTTCTCGTCACACTCGGTTAGTAATTACATGAATCATGTAAATTTTCCATTCAAAAAAGGCCATGCATGAGAATAAAAGTCGAGTAGTTTGCATCACTGGATGTTACTATCTGTCGATCATTTAACATTTCTATTGTAAAACAGTTGACATGTATTAAAGGGGTCATGAATTGAGAAATAAACTTTTCCTTGAGCTTTTTATATATAAGAGGTCATCATACTATAACAATATCCTGTAAGTTTCAGAACTGAAAACGTGTTAGTCCAATAAAAGCTTTTGACACCAGGCCCAGCAAACGACTCATCCCAAGATGTGCCTAGATAGGTGAAATGCCGCCTCCGCAGAAGAAATCAATGCCTACTTCATCATTGCAATGTTAGCCCCACCCACTGGCATGTTAGTGGGATGAGGAGGAGAGCAGGACTAAAAATAACATTGCCTTTCAAAGGATACTAATGCTACAAATTTCAGTTGAGCATTATTTATTTGTATTCAGTACATTTCACAGTGGATTCTTTGGAAAATATATTGTATTTCGGCACAGGCTTTGCAAACAGACTTTTCCATCACATGGACTCGACAGTAATGCAACAACATGTAAGTAAACTGTAATTCTAATGCCTGATCTTATATGCATTAATTCATGTACTTGCAGCAAAACACCCGTTCTATTAAACAAATCAACACTTTTTTAGGATTAGTTAAAGGCCCGCTGAAGTGTCTTGGAACGCGCAGCATTATTCAATATGTTGACGTAATTTCAACTGAAACAGGAAGACAGGGTGATATATCGAACAGCCCCGCTCCTTTTTTAAAATAGCCAATAGCGTTTTGTTTATATCACAGCCTTTTATTATCTAACCGTTTATCCTCCTAATCTCCTCTATATCACTTTTAAAATATTGCTTTCTGTGCAGAATTTAAGGTGGTCCTATACCTTTTGTGGTCTGAGCCGACTCGCGGATATGATCTGCTCTGTGCTCTCGTGTACCTGGGCCAGAGCAGACTGTCCCAGGTGAAAAAAAAATCGTTGAATGAAGTCCATTTTCGCGTTAGTATAACGTAAACCGCCGCAGCGCGAGTACCCCAGGTGAAAAAAAGTACACTTCTATAATGTACTTAAAGTGCTCTATTTTCGCGCACTAATTTTGTACTTAATATAATAAAAAATCTTCTTTAGTACTTCTTAAGATCATCTTAAGAACATCTAAGTGTACATAACTGTGCTATTTTGAGACAGCATGAAATATGAACTAAAATGTGCTTTTAATATACTGTCTCTGTATTTAAAAAATATATTTAGATACCACTTGTAGTACACTATGGGTTCAAATGTACTAAGAAGTATCTAAATAAATTTTATATTAAATAGTATATTAAAAGCACATTTTAGTTCATATTTCATGCTGTCTCAAAATAGCACAGTTGAGCACACTTAGATGTTCTTAAGATGACCTTAAGAAGTACTAAAGAACAATTTTTAGTATATTAAGTACAAAATTAGTGCGCGAAAATAGAGCACTTTAAGTATATTATAGAAATGTACTTTTTTTCACCTGGGGTACTCGCGCTGCGGCGGTTTACGTTATACTAACGCGAAAATGGACTTCATTCACGTCAAAGGCAAGCATATTTACACTGTCTGAGTCGTTCAGAGTCGAATGTGCCATTCACCATGTAGAAACTAGTAAATGTGTGAGCAAATGACCGATTTTAGCCGAGGCTTCAGTGTCTGTAAGAGTGTAGGAGGAGGCGGGACTTCAGATTCTAGAGAGCATTTGATTGGAATGAAGATTTGACAAGAAACTGAAGTGCGATGTGCGATGTGATGTCATGAAAATCTGTGATCCATTTTAGCGGAAGTAAGAGACTGTAAGTTTTGAATGCTTATATCTCCTAAATGTGAATTTTGTCATTAGAACCCACCATTGTTAAGTCAATGTTATGTATTCATAACATTAAAGCTGCAGTCCGCGATTTTTGGCGCTCTAGCTGTTAATAAACAGAACTGCACGCGTCTTGCGGAAGATATTTGTAGCCGGAGCTACTTTTCTCCGTGTATGTCTATGGCGAGTCATGCAGTTACTGTGATACTCTCATAGGCAAAGATGTTAGCCAATCACAGCAGTGGGCGTTTACACTGAAGCCTCACAGCAGACACGCCCCTTCAAACAGAGGGCTAAAATCAGGGTATAGGAAAAACAGATTTTATTTCTACATTTTGACAATTTTTGATGTAAAAAGTCATTTTTGATCAATTTAAAGCATACTTGCTTTATAAAAGACAATCATTTCTTTCAAAACAAAATCTTACTGACCCCAAACTTTTGAACAGTAGTGTCACCCTTATTTTCAAATGAATTTGTATAATATCAGTAAAACAAAAACACCAACATCAGTAAAACATACATTTCAGCTGTCATTGTTTTTTTGATGGTAACTAAAGAGTTCACAGTACCACAGTAAATGTGTTGTAGAAACAATAGGGACAATTGTGTTTATCTACTCTAGTGTTGTCATTAATCACTTCCAAATAAGACTTCTCTTTTCAAATGACAATAAGAAAGCAATTGCATAAACTCTAATTTACGGTCTTCACAGTTTTTAATCACGCTACTGCATAATTGAACATAATGCTTTGCAATGTCACAATTCATTCTAACGCACATTAGAATAACATCCTTTCAATTTTTACTGAAAACTCCATTTTAATTCTATCGAATGTTCTGTAAAGCTTGTCTAAGTTAGCAACAGTTACCAAGGAGGGTGGAGCTTAGCAAAGGGTCAATTGTAAATCACTCAATCTCTTCTGTGTCTGTTCTCAGAATTCTCTGCTGTTAACACCTGTTGATGCTGAAGGGAAATCATGCAGGCGTGTGCATCAATGTGCACATGAAAGAGCCATTTTCACATATTGTCTTGTGTTTGATCAAGTCATTTTGTTGTTGTTTTCAGAGGTAATTTTTTTCTGGCCAATTGCCAACATTTATTCATCCGTGATGCCAGAAACCAACCTGGACATTTAGCTAGTCAAAGGCCACGGGTAATGCAGGTGAGCAGTTATTTTCACAGGCACCGAGCAGGTCAGATCACAACGCGTCTACCGTGAACACTTCTACTAATTCAGTTATTCACGAGCTCATGAGACTCGGAGCGGTCAAAGTTACAAAGCACTCAAACGATCAAAAAGCACCTCGGGCTCACTTGAGCGATCCTCCAGAAAGTTTTCAAGAGAATGGTGACCTGTGTTTAATCAGTGAGAGAGTTCATCTCAGGGGACGCTCTACGGGTGTAATTTCATTTTTTTCCCCCTGTAAAAAACCCTTTTCGCTCATCAACAAAACCCCTTTAGTCAGTGAATGTGGGAACCAACCACCCATATCCTCCATCTCGGCACGGCTGCCCTCCTCTCAACTGATTCCTGACTGACATTTAGATAAAGGTGAGAGAGAAAGGCCCAGCTGAGCCGGTGCCCGTCACCAGGGTAAATTCACTGCGCCCTTTCAGCGACTCGGAAGTCAAATTATAGCTTGCGGTCTGACATTTCCATTGTATTGGTAGAGTGCTGTTTTATTCTTCTAATTAGGCCATTAGGTACATCACTGATCTTGTGCCTAGAGATGGCCAGCACTAATAAAGAACAGAGAAACTCTGAGATAAAAGAGAAGAGACGGAGAGAAACTGAGGGGAGAGATGAAGGAAGAAAGCCAGATAGATGTGTAAAGGGAAACCAGGAAAGGACAGGAAGGAAGCCCTTGTAACAGCAGCCCTGGCAAAACGAAGTAGAGACAAGAGCTGTGAACTGAAAGCGATGAATAGATAAAACACAGAGAGAGAAAGAGAGGAACAGAGATTCGAGGGAAAATCATGGAGGTGGAAGGATTTAAAGGTGAATATAGTGAGTGGACAGAGAATGATTTTAGAGATTGAATCAGAGAGGGATCTAGGAATGAGTTCACAGTGGCACAGATGACAGAACAGAGTGTGCTGTACTCTACTGTACATCCACCATGGGATATTTATACATACTCACTCAAATATCGCTCCCTCTGGATAATTGGACACAGCTTTTGATGAAATATCAAACCAGCTCCTGAGGTTGGACTTTTTAGGCCTTCCTGAACACTGTAAGGTCCTGTAAACAGTCAGAAATCAGGTTGAGAAAGACTATTCACCCTCTACAATCTCATATTCCCCCTTGTCTTGTCATATTTAAGCATATGTAAACTTAAAAATAAACATGCTACATAAGGTTAGCATGTGGTGAAACTCAAAGAACATCATAGACTGAGCCAGGTGGGGGAGGGAGGATGCTGAGAGGAACATGGCCGTTGCCATGGATGGTTGTAGGATGTAGAAAGATAGAAAGATCATTAGGGGCTTTCGCACTGGAGGAACATTTTTATAGTTCCTAGAACTATTGGCGAAAGTTTGTTGTGTTTGCACTACAAGAACTAGGAATGATTTTAGTTCGAGGAACTAGTTTGGGGGAACTAAATTAGCTCCTACTTCAGAGTCGGATCTAAACCAGCACTATATGAACTGCCAGTGACGTAAGTGTATTTGATTGGCCAAACGCATGCGAATCACCGGCACCCGCCATTTAAAAAAAAGCCGTGTACACGCACAGTTTATAGCCTATATATTTATTCCACAAACTAACTCTACGAACATGGAATACATTGATAGATGGACCTCTCGAGTTAAGGAAAAAATCCAACGCAACTTTGAGGGGAACAAGCAAAACATGATTATGTATTTCTGATCAGCTAGTTACATTGGACATCAACCAGACGGCAAATGCTAATACTTTTTCATATACTGTCTTCTTTCTTTGTATAACAGTTCTATCAGATCGTAAACTAATGGAGAGGAAGAATGTGAGCGCTGTGTGCTCTGGCGTTCTCAGCACTGTCACAATAAAGGTCCGCCATGCTGTCAAAATAAAAGTCACAACAACAAGCACAGCTTACATCACTTCATAGTTCCTACTGGCGGTGCGAATGCAAGCAGGAAAACGGCCCTAGGGGAACTGTTAGTTCTCGGGGAATCATCCTGATGGCTAGTTCCTAGAATTACCTGGTGCGAAAGCCCCTATTATCTTCATCAGGGGTTTTCAAACTTTTTGATTGCAATAGCGCTCAAATATGAGTAAATATGAGTGAATGTGAGGCCCTAAAATAGAAATGTTTTCTATTTTAATATATTTTAAAACAATTTATTCCTGTGAGGGCAAAGCAAAATTTTCAGCAGTCATTACTAGTCTTCAGTGTCACATGATCCTTCAGAAGTCAATAATACTTTTATCACAAAGAATAAAACAAAACAAATGACTAAACATACTAGAAGTTTTACATTTTTAAAATTTTAAATATTTATTAAACTGCAATTAATCACAATTTCTGACCTGTTACATATATTTAATCAATAATGTATTTTTTTCCCCTTGCATTTTTCATAGACCCTCATTGCGGTCCATGGACGCCAGTTTGAAAACCTTGCTATAGATGATAGTGTTACATCAGAAAATATATAGTAAACTGCATGCAAGGACCTCTATATTCTTAGATTCAGTCATCAGTTTCCCAGCAATAACGTTCAAAGCTTACCACGAAAGGCTTTCATGTTATCTGAAAATCTCAGTGTAACTGATTTATGAAATGCTATGATAATTCTTGGCAATGTTGGAGTTTTTGTTATGTCAGGCGGTGTGTGTAATGATTTAAATATGACTTTCCTCATCTAACCAAGTCATTAGAAGTTTGCCCATGTAAGCATTATAAATGGGAAAAGGCGATGTCTAATTAAGAAGTGTTTGAAAGGCCTTGACCTTTTTGCAGACAGTCTGTAAATCATAACTGCAGGGTTAAATATGACATTAATTTTCTCTTGTACCTGCTAATACACTGATGAAAGTGTGATGTTGGCAGGTAAGGTGGGAAAACAAGATACATATTTAATTACTGAACATTCGAGAAGCCATCCCTGCTTTTACTTTGAGCGAAACGATGAAGGTGAATTCTAGATTACTTTTAATAATTCTGCAATGCATTTAAAAAATAATCTGCGGTTCATTTTGAAAGTAGCCAGTCAAACTGTCTTACCCCAATAAAATAATTGCATTTACACAAGCAAAGCAAACATTAACAAATGATCCTGTACCTTACATCGGGTTAGTCTCCATGGCAACCACTGACTTTCACACAACGTTGAAAGGACGGGATGCAAAAAAGGTGCAATTGAGTATGCAAATGAGCATTAATTGTCATGTGAAAAGTGCTTTAATTGTATTGAGCCTGGCCAGGGAGGTAGAAAGAACGTTGTGCAAACAGTAGTGAGCAGGGTGAAGCGTGGATTCGTGACCGTCACACTTCACTCTGTTTGTTTGACACATGCCCTTATTCCGTATGATTTATATGTGCTTGCCTGTCAGCCCATTATCCTTGTAAACAACGTCAAACAAACGCCTTTTTATGATCGATTTTGCTCATATGTGCCAGTCTCATTTTCAAGCTCTCTCTGACTTTCACTCTTGCTCTCCAGATAACATTCATTCAAAGCTGGAACACACACAAGCAAACTGAAAATATATTTTTACATTGTGATCCATCCAGATTGAGGCCCATAGTGAAATCACTCTCCATACAGAGTGTGTAAAACATCTTTCATCTATTCATGTAGGCAGTAATTCCTCCCCTGATGTTGCCGCCTAAGAGATTTACACAAATGCGTCTGTGCAATCCTAACTGCGTGATCTCATCCCTGATCACCAGTAAACATGAGGAAACCGACGAAGAGATATACTATCAATGCTTCCATGTGTCTTATTTGCATATAAGTGGCCAATAGGTACTTCTCTCCCAATGTTTATGCACTGGCTGCTGACACACTATGCATCTGTGAACAGCAAAATAGCAGTGATAAACAAGAACAGGTATATGCAATACTACAACGTTTAGGGACAGTAAGTTTTGTTTTTTTAAGAAAAATACTTTTATTCAGCCTTCAACCAAAAACTGTTAGCTAACACATTTCTTTTTTGAAAATATTTTCTTGTGTTTGCTAAAAAATGTTTTGTTATATAACACAAAGAAATGTCCAAATACTTTTTGAGGCCAGTGTATTTGTCTGTCTTCATGCACATTTGTGTGAGTGAATGTTAGCATGTGTTGTGTATGAGTCTCTGTGTGTCATTCCCAGATGGCCCCCTCCTCTTGTTAGAAATGGCCAGTGGCCCAGCTGGGCTAGCATAGATGCTTTGCAGGTGTGTAGAGAAGTGATAGACACACACCAGTGGCTGCAAGTGTTGCAGAACTCAAGAGGAATAAGAGAACAGGATAAAAAAGGTAACTCTTCACACTGAATACCACCCTGAAAACACTCAAAACACCATGTATTCGCACCATTCATCATGCTCATGCAAACGCTGCAAAAAAAAAAAACATCTATGAAAACTACTTACTCCATGCAGCGTCCATATACTGTGCATTGGGTTGATAAATTGAACATGTATTGCAATAAATCTGCTTGAATTACTTTTTCTAGTCTGATTTTCTAAAGTAAAATGGCCTCATTTCCTGAATATAGTCATTTAGTTTGTATGCTATCATTTGCCTCCCCAAAGGCTATGTTCAGACTGCAGGTAAATGTGGCCCAAATTATTTTTGCCCATATGTGACTCAGGCCCTGTCCACATGAGCATGGGTATTTTAAAAACCACAGCTTTTTCTATGCGATTTGGCCGTTCATCCATATGCAAACGCAATATCCGGTCACTGAAACCAAACTTTTTTGAAAACTCTTGCCAGGGTGAAGATTTTTTAGAAACTCCGGTTGCAGTGTTGTTGTGTAGATGATGAATCGTGTAGATTTTGGCTTGTGACATCAGAATCGGAACCAGTAATAGCCTTAGCCGTTTTCCACCGTCAGGCTAAACGTTTCGCATTGCGTAACCTTTCCATTCCGTATCGATAGGCCAGATGATACGGTTACGGTTTCATTTTCCATTGTGGGGCTAATAACAGCCGCTCTTTGGAATGTAATACAAAAGCGTCAGTCATTGCCTTGCTAACACAACGGTGATAATATAACATGTAAATAATGACCACGTCGCTCAATTAGTGCGCTTAGCCAGCTACAGAGAAATTGGTAGTGGAAACACAATTGATCCTTCGCCGGGAGTTTGATTGACAAGCGATCTAACCAATCAGAACGCCGCATCCGCCATTTTGTCCGACAAAGCAGCCAGTAGTTAGAAGAATAACCTCGGTGGAGTTAAACTTGAAAAATTGTGTATATTGACGTCTTTCCGCGTTTGAAACAACATTCATTCTCATGTTCATTCATGTTTATTTGATGTTATAAATGGACTAGTAGGAAGAGATGATCGGTTTACTAGCCTCTTGAGCTGACTCGCTACAGCAATCTATGACGATCATGGTCACGACACATTAAAGAGCCAGAAAACGGTTTTTATTGTTTGAATTTCTTTAAAAACTACACAGTTTGAAAGCTGGGACTTTGTTTAATATTATAAGTAACCTGCTTTGTCTTGTCTGTCGACATGTGGTCATGTATCCTCTTCGCTCCGCGATGTATTTTTCACTGCGTGTGGCGAGACAGCGCCACGGCTTGTCGGACAAAGCAACAGTAACTAAGGGGGGCGGGTCTTTGCGAAGGGTCAATTGGAATCGTTTCTTACTATTCTAAGAGCTGTTCAGCCCGACGGTGGAAAAACGGCACATTTTCCAGTTTTCTGATTGGCAAACATGGCTTTACAGTTAGTGTTATATCGCCACCTGCTGGTTTGGCATGCTCTTGACAGCGCTTCAAAGCTTGTTTTTGCGTTTTCATGTGGACGTGATTTTTTTTTAAACAAAGGAGGAACAACTTTTTTTATAGAAAAATACCCATGTATGTGTGGACTAGGCCTCAGATCTGTTTTTGTCATGACATTGTAAAAAGCACAATCCACATGGAATCTGATCTTTTCCATTTTGATTCCATATGTGGTCCTAAATCTGATACAGGTCTGATATCTTGCAACGTGACCGTAGTCTGAACAGTCATATCGTAATTCATGCGACTTTTACGTCACTCTAGATCGACATTTGTCACAATTCTGCGTTCATGTGAGTCACTTCATAGATTTTTACATACCCAAAGTTGTCAAGACAGTTGCAAAAGATAGTCAGTGAAGGACAGTGATGTGTCAGAGCTCATAAGTATTACAGTGACAGCTCTATATACAAGCAAAACATCATAAATGTTTAAAAACTTGGCTGACGGTTTTCACATCTTCGTCTTTGTATTTAATATTCCATGCGTGTAAATTCCCTGGGTTCTGCAGCAGATATAAATAAATACAAAGAAAAATAAATATAAAGAAAATAAATAAATAAAGCGTAATTGCTTACTTTAATGTCCTTTGTGTTTACTTCCGCATTACAACCTGCTGCGTGACAAATATGGAATAACAAGATTGGACCCCACTGACTTATATTGTATGGACAACAAAAAATATCTTACCCACAGAAGAAATTAAGTCATACAAGTTTGGATTGACATGAGGGTGAGCAAACGGTAACAGATTTTAAATTTTTGGGTGAACTATCCCTTTAAAACGTGCCTTTATGTGATTAAATAATAGCACAAACATTCACATACACACTTTGTGGACAGATAAGTGTTGCTTAATGAAGCATGGCTCATTTGCTTACTCCCTGCATGGCCACATTAAATTAGGCAAAAAGCTTGTTCCGGTGCTGCGGTGGTAGTTACAGTAAAAATATTTGATATATCTTTTTTCCCAGCATTCTGTTCCACTGTAATATGACTGATGGCATTGGCAAAAGCAGCAGGCTCGAGATAGAGAGTGCACAGAATGTAGATGAATGAGAACGGGAAATGTGTGCAGTACAAGTGTGTGTGGGAGAGAGAAAGAGAGAGAGAGAAAGAGAGAGAGAGAACGGCATGGAGTCGCTGCATGGATTTAATGCTAGTATCCATCACCCTCTACACAAAGTATGTGGGGGAGTGTATGGGGCTTTAAGAGGTTATTACACACGCTCTTCCCCACTGTAGGGACCAAACACACTCTGAGTCCAACCTCCAGCAAAGATGGATCACACAGACTTATCTCGTCTGAAATAAAAACCAAACAAGCACTTCATCTTCCAACATAAAACCAAAACCATGCTGCGCACAGTAAAACCCAATGCCGGTCACCATGCGATGCAGGAAGCAATACATCTGTTCTGCTGTAAATACAGTAGCTGTGTGACCAAGCTACAGAGGGAAATATGAAAGATGTGGGCTGATGTATCTTGATGCCTTTTTATGCAAATATCTGTTTCTTTATTGTTGAGGTGCACACTATATTAGTACTATATCAGCTATCAGATATTTTTGAGGACTTATATATATATATATACATTCAAACCAAAATTTATTTAGACACCTTGAACATTTCATTCATTAATACAGTTTATCCACTATAGTTTAAAAAAAAATGGTAGTAAAATATGACAAGATCTTAGAGTTAAACTGTCAGAATTTTTTTTTATCTTAATTATGTCAGATAACACTTAAGCAAAACATGGTCAGGTCAAAATTTCTGAATATTTTTTGTTCCCAAATTTTTTATCAATTTTACTGTATGATAATTTTTGGGTATAATATGTTACAGTTTACTTTATTTTGCTATCCTCACTCACATAAATGAACTATAGTGTCCTGCACTCACTAGTAAAAAAATATAAAAAATGATGTTGTCTGAATAATTTTTGGTTTGACTATATGTATGTATATATATATTTCAGTACTGGAAGATAATGTATATTTAATTTTATATGGCAATTTCCCTAATTTTTACATCTAATGCTCATTTAAGTTTACTAAATGTAATATTTAGCAAAAAATGAATAACCATTTTTCATACGGAACATTATAATGTCTTGCCTAAAATCACTTTTGGCACACAAAATTAATAATTTTATTTTTAGTGTGTTTTACTTGTACATTAAAATAATTATTGTAAAAAATGGCCTGTTTGTTCGATTTTCTAAAATCACATTTCTCGTACAAAATTATTAATTTTATGTTTAGAGTGTTTTATTTGTACATATTTTTTTTTGATTAAAAGTATTATAGAATTCCAATTTCAGCCATTTATCAGTTATCAACCACAACATTAAAATAATTATTGGTTTATCAGTATCTGCCAGAATTAACACTCACTTTATCTTTAAAAACACTAATGATTTGATTACACTGTTAAATGTAATCTTTAGCATTCCTTTTTCATACTGTACATTATAATTATGTGATGCCTACGTTCTCCTGTTGCATGTGAAACTATTAGTTTTTTTTATCTAGTTTGTTTTATTTGTAATTAAAATTCCATACTAAAAATAACAGCCATATTTATCGACTTATTGGCAATAATTAACATAACACCTTACTTTATTGTAATGGCATTTAGTGAATTGTTTAGTGTGACTCATATTTATCAAGACTCCAAATATGAAGAGCTGTGAATTGTGGGCTTAATATGTTGGTGTTTGAATCGTGCATCAGCAAAGCTGCATGAAACCACATATATGTGCCCGGAGAGCAAAAGTGAGTGAGTGTCCGAGTGAGCTTTAAAATCAGTTTGAGCGTAAAGCTTTCCTTTCTCTCCTCTGGCCAGTTCTCTCCCATGAGCATCACGAGTCAACAGAGCTGTTGCTATGGCAGCAGAGGTGAAACACAGTGGTGCTGGTTGTTGGTGATGGTGTGTGTGTGTGTGTGTCTGAGAGAGAGAGAGAGAGAGAGAGAGAGAGAGAGAGAGAGAGAGAAATCGATGGCTCACTGCTCTCTGCCTTTCAAATTCTCCTTTGGCTGATCTCTCAGCCTGTAAATCCCATGTGTGCTGGCTGGCCTCACCCTTATCCATACACACACACACACACACACACACACACACACCCAGATGAGCGACAGTTGGGAGATGAGATTATAGAGATTTATCTGCCATTTGTAGAACATTTTTTAGATTCCTTATGTGTGAATTTACTAGAAAATAAACTGAAAATAAAAGTAGGAGTCAAAGTGTAAACGTTTTTTTTTCTTTTTTCTTTTTTTCTTCCCCGTATAGGTTTCTATGAACCTATGAACACTTTTAGTGTTTCTTTTACACAAACGCAGATATTATAACCCTTGCCAACGATTAAGTTATGGCCAATGACAGATTGATGAATGATATTAAAAGTTTATTTGCCATTTTGTATTTACTATATTATTTTGTCTGAATAAATTAAAAAGTAAATGTTTAAATCAATTTAAATGCTAAAAAGTAAATTTAGGCATCCCAACATGAACATGTACAGTATGAAAATGGATATTCATATTGAAATTTGCTAAAGATCATATTTAACAGTGTTATTAAATTATTCATGTTTTTAAAGATTCATTTTAAAAGGGAATAATTAGATGAGGGCAAAATTAATATGAAATGTTAAAATTGAGGAAATGATATGAAAACTTAAATATCACTAACTAACTATTAAAATCAAAAGTTGTATCTGTTCATATTATTTAAAGGCCCTGGGTTAATATGGATGTTAACTAATGGACCTTACTGTAAAGTGTTACCAAAAAATGAATAAGCAAGCAAGCAAATATTGTCCAGTAATTGATATGATAACAATGTATTGTGCATCCTTAGAAAAGGACATTAAAGCAAGTAAACCAAAGGCATAACTTGCACCACATGACCCTATACGGCAAACATTCACTGGTAGAACAACAGTCCACATCAACATTCACAGATGTGTGATGTCTGACTGAGCTTATGCCCTTTTCCGGTGTTGTCAATACACATGTTTCTCAGTAATAGGCTCACAGAGATTACTTTTTGCTTTGGTGTGACAGGTGTGACTCATACGAAGATAAAAATCCCTATGCGCTCTCCAGAAATAATACTGTTGTTTCCCAAAATCACAACAAGCAATATGTTGTCTTTTTCTGTTCTCAGAAAATCAGATGTTTTTAAAGTATTTTTCTGAAAGACTACTGGGCATATGAGATGGCAATAGATGATGTTTTTCAAAGCAAAATGAGAATCAAATGCAATTAACTACTTCATGCCATTGCTTTATTCTTAGAAAAACAATCAGTGCCACTACCATTCTTCAGCAAACTCTCACATGTCACACTTTTAAAACGCTTTCCTGCAGCCTTGAGATAAAGAACCTAAGGAACATGTAATGTTCTTTTCTGTCTCTCGTTTCATATGTGAGGTAGTTTGTTGAAAACATCTTTAGAAGCTGTTCTGCTGAAAAAATGGCTGGCCATATGGATGGGTAGCCTACATGGATGAATAGGTGTTATAGTTATCGATAAAAAGGATCTGAACGGACACTGAATGTTTTGATTGGAGGCCACAAAGAACATAATAACAGATGCCAGTCTTCTTTTTTGCTGGATATGTCTCCACTCTATTTCCCCTATACAAACAACAGTGAAGTGAATAAGAATGTGATCTTAAATGTCTCTAAATATGCAGCTTATCAAACTCAGTCACTTTTGCAAACATTTTGTGTCTCATGTCATGCGTCTTAACGTTAATCTACCAGCTATTCAACTTAATAAAGCACAAAATGCACTGAAATGTGCTGCAACCGTATTTAAAGCTGCAGTCTGTAACTTTTTGTTGTTGTTGTTGTTAAAAATTATCCAGAAATCAATTATTGAGCAAGTACATAACCAGCCAGTGTTCAAAACAATCTGCTTACCTTCGCCCAATTCAAAATGGTAAGCTTGTAATAATGTTTTTTTAATTTGAGTGGTACTGGTAGGTTTCCGTGGGAAATACGAGTTTGTCTTTGAGACATTATGTCATATCTGTATAAATAAAGCATATTATTCATTTGTAGCCTCTTTTTACAGTAGCTGGAATAATTAAACATGCCATTTTGATGGTGGATTGTAATAAAGAAATGCAAAAACAACCATCATCATTGACAACTGGTGAATCATCAGTAATGAAAAGCAAAAGACTTTGGACTGCGGAGTGGCTACAGCAAAAAAGAAAATGCGACCGGGCCCGTGTGAAAATAAGTATAAATATCGGCAGGGCTTTTGAAAGGTGGCATGAACTCTGTGATTTGAACAGGTTTAAAACAGACACAGAGATTGTTCTTTTCTGCTGGACAGGTTAGACATTTTAATGGTTCATTGAGTAGATAATGCTAATTGGATAATGTTAATGCACACTAAATACACATAGTCTTGCAATGTTGTTAACATTAACAATTTGAGAACAAAGTATAATAATAATAATATGCATGGTTTGACGTGATATGAGCTAACTTTGCGATCGTTAGATTTAATCACCATTGGCAGATTTATTGTAAAACGTTTTTTTCAGTTGGTCAGAACAAAAGTTCAGATAACATTTTCGGTGAAACTTATTATTTTTGACATATTTATCTGTAATTCCGAAGTACAATGAATATCCACACTGGTGCGGTGACACATAGTCTACACATAAACCTCAAAACATTAGATTCATCCGCGCTGAGGAGCCATGCTGACGCACAACCCACTTAAAGTTGATAATTCCGCAAATAACTGCAATTGCAGGTTTCAAACAGAGATGGCGACAAAGAGGCAAAACTTTTAATGAAGCGTAGTCATTCTTTTCAGCACAAACACTTCTATATAAATTATAATTTGATTTAATTTAATTAATTTATAATATAATATAAGGCTGTGAAATATAACATGTTAATTTCTGAGATAGTATTGCCATTTAATGCATCAAAATAATGCAGCATCCATTTGGTCAATTTTATGCTAAAATAAGTTAAATATTGCCGATACTGCCGTTGTATCAAGAGGATTGATTTTACTTAGTAAAAGGATGCAATTAAACAAATATATGAAATATAAGATATTTTCACATGAATCTTCAAATTAATGTGGAAACAACAGCATTTTAAATATATTTATGATTACAAATCTTAATATGATGCGATTAATTGCGATTATAAAAACATGCTATATTTTCCCTAAATATGTGAGCCCTAATTTTAATAACAATATAATAACTATCTATTATATTATATTTATTATATTACATTATATTGCATTTTCTTACAAATTTATTCTGAGCTGCCCCAGGCACCAATAATCAATTGTCAGGGTTTAAGGCACTTCCCCATTCCCAGCTTATGTATTTTTAAAGCAATGCCCTCCGAAGTGACCACTATCTCTTTTTTTTTTTTGCTTCCCCTGGCTTTTTGCCATTCAATGCATGTGTCCTCTCAGTCCCTTGGACCTTTCTCACTCCATACTTAAGAGCAAATTCCCACTAGTGCAACACTCACAATAGAGAGCCATCTATTTGATGAAAGAGACCCATCCAGACAGCAGTACCCAGCTGTGTCTGAATGTCTAATCCCACTGTGCATGATCCCTCCTGGGCACTCGGGCACTCCCTTGCCTTTCCATTCTTCAGTGTCCTCCAACACCAAATCTCTCTTTGTCTGGTGTATCCTGCACCGCATAAGAAGAACCTGTCAGAGTGACAAACAACAGGGTTTTTTTCATACTCAGGTGTGAGTGAAGACTATGGAGTAGAGAAGCAACGAAACAACTAAAATGTGAGACTGAACAGGTGAGCAATGCAGGCTTGATTTAACATTGGCTTGCTGCTTCTGTTGAATTATTTATTTATTTACTTCCCGTGGCACTGATCTGCATTCTTCACCGCAGGCCGAGGCGCTTTTGTGCTGTGACCGAAAGATGAAAAGCACACTGTTTTCTAAGCTATCCGTGGCCTTTTCCTTTAAGAAGAATACATTGTACCTGAACCCATTCCACTTTTCAAAGCCACATGAGGTTTTTGAGACGTGTTAAAGGGGTCATAGAAACATTTGTTTATCCTTTAGTCAGGCACACCGGCAAAAACACTGACCTTGGCCAGAAATAATGACTAGAATCCAACACGTATCAGTCTCTTGTGTGCTTACAGGTACTGAGCTGGGAAATTGAAACTGATCATAAGAATAAATGCAACTCGAAGCATGAAGATTTTAAGCTTGCTTTTAGCTCTCTTGCGCTTAATTCATGTCTTGCCTAACCTTCTGAAGACTTGATATTTTCCTTGCTTGCTTGTTTTGGGTGAGATTGAATTAATATTTTCTCTGGAGATTTTCGCAGTGACCTGTAATACTGTAACTGAGCACCGATTGTCTCCTTGGCTCTCGGTATGGATCCACCACACACAATTTAAGCATGCCACCTTGTTCACCCATTACAGAGCCTGCCCACACATGCAAGCAAGCATTCACAAACCTCGTGAACCTTTGAAAGGCAGACTGGGAAACGCTCCTGGGTCTGCATTTGAGCTCTGCTCACTGCCGTGCATGACCCGACCTCTTGAAGCATCGGAGGATTAGTATTTTGATATTCCTTCCAATGTTCCTTCCTGCAAGGCATCGGCCGTGGGTCAGCCTGGCCCTCGCTTCTGTTCTTTCCCACTGTCCATCAGAGAAGCACACAAGCTTCTAAGGGATGTCATGGAGAAAAGGTGAGGAAAGAGCGAAGGGAAAAGAGGAATAAAGCCTGCTGAGCTAATAGTGTGAGGATAAATAACAGTACAACTTACACACTGTTTGAAAGCGCAATTAAAAGGAGATCTATAACTAGTGAACAATTCTTAAGTAGACATTTAGTAATGTACTCTTAACATCAGTTATGTTCCATTAATTAGATGTTTTCTTCTAGTATTGATTGGTGGCTATTATACTTGTATGTATAATAGCTGTAATAGCTTCTTCCTGCGATAGTGTTACAGAAATCTATTGCAAATTAAAGCTTTGTGGGGAAAATCAATACTCAAGCATATGATCCTAAAGCTGTTTTTAGCTGGGGGGTTTTTTATGAAAGTGCTAGTTAACTTGGCACTGATTGAGGCCAGGGGCTAATTTTCAAAGAAATATCACACTAACAGTAGCTTGGGATCAGTTTTTTCTCCCCCTTATCATTGAAGCTAATATGGAACAGGAGGAAATCTGATCTCAAATATGAAAGACGCTTTGAGCACACAGGAGGCAGACCATCTGTACAGATATATTTCCTAAATAAAAGAGCTCCCATCTCTAAACAACAACAAAAGATCAATATGTATACATATAAAAATAATAAAGTTGGCATTCAGTCAAAGCTTTTTATGAAACTTTTTTTTAATACAAATGGAACCCACTTCTCAATCAAGTTTCACCCTGCATTTAAAACTGTATATGCAGGTTGATTGTTAAAATAATGCAATAGAAAGAAATAAGTTATTTATCAAATAGTAGTTAAAGTAATTGAAAAAGTGATTAAATTAATTAATCAATTATCAACATGATTTAGTGTACTGACTCAGTTATCAATTCAGTAGATATTGATATTACAATCATTAAAAATCCAACATCACGTTGCAATTTATACATTTGTATAATTTATAAATATTAAAGGTGCCCTATAATGCTTTTTCACAAGATGTAATATAAGTCTAAGGTGTCCCCTGAATGTGTCTGTGAAGTTTCAGGCTCAAAATACCCCATATATTTTTTTTTATTCATTTTTTTTAACTGCCTATTTTGGGGCATCATTAAATATGCACAGATTCAGCGTGCTTCCCCTTTAAATCCTCGCGCTCTCCACCCTCAAGCTCGTGACTCTACAATACATTGCGTAAACAAAGTTCACACAGCTAATATAACCCTCAAAATGGATCTTTACAAAGTGTTCGTCATGCAGCATACCCGATTATGTAAGTATGGTATTTATTTGGATGTTTACATTTGATTCTGAATGAGTTTGATAGTAGCCTATGTGTGGCTAACAGGCTAAAGCTAACATTACACACTGTTGGAGAGATTTATAAAGAATTGAAGTTGTGTTTATGAATTATACAGACTGCAAGTGTTTAATAATGAAAATAACAACACGACTCTGATCTCCGTGAATACAGTAAGAAACGATGGTAACTTTAACCACATTTAACAGTACATTAGCAACATGCTAATGAAACATTTAGAAAGGCAATTTACAAATATCACTAAAAATATCATGATATCATGGATCTTGTCAGTTATTATTGCTCCATCTGCCATTTTTCGCTATTGTCCTTGCTTGCTTACCTGTATAAAGTCTGATGATTCAGCTGTGCAGCTCCAGACGTTAATACTGCCTTGTCTAATGCCTTGAACATGGGCTGGTATATGCAAAAGTTGAGGGCGTACATATTAATGATCACGACTGTTGCGTCACAGTCTGTGTTATGTTGAGATTCGCCTGTTCTTCGGAGGTCTTTTAAACAAATGAGATTTACATAAGAAGGAGGAAACAATGGTGTTTGAGACTCACTGTATGTCATTTCCATGTACTGAACTCTTGTTATTCAACTATGCCAAGGTCAATTCAATTCAATTCAATTCTATGGCACCTTTAAAGAAACTAATTGTGATTTTCAATAACCACTAAAACTTATGCAGATATCCAGAGAACAGGTTTTTATGCTTATATTAAGAGATGCATCAGTACTAAAATGATTGACTGTAATAGATAAACAATCAATGACTGCTAGAAACATTTCATATAGTTTTATCTAATAGAAAATAAACACCAAAAACTAAAATCAGTAGTTAAAAATACCATATTACATTATGAGAGATTACATTTAAAGATTATAAAGATTACATTTAACAAGGTTAAATGTATTATCATTAGTGTTTATATTATTAGTTATTATTAGTGTTTGTAAAGTAACTACATAAGTAATAACGTAAGCGCCAGATAGTAGAAAAGGTCATCTAAATATAAAAATTGGGGAAAGATTAGCCTGTACTATAACCAATAGAATTTTATACAATGTAATTTCATTTTAGCAAATGAGGTGTACACAAAAGAATACCTGAATATTTTACAAATTTTGGTTGAAAATGTACTCAAATATATTTGGAATCGATGTCTCTGTCTATTATATTATATCACGATATGAGTAATTTTATATCACGATAATGATATATATCACAATATAGTTATTTTTGCTTTTAATAAGGTTATGATATCAAAATGTTCCATACTATTGAAATTTCATAATTCTTATCACCATTTTCAATATTTAAAAAATGAATACTTGCCTAAAAAACTCGAAAGCTTACTGAAGACAAGTAAACAGTGATAAAAAAAGAGCAAAGAAAACAAACTACAATAGAACAAAGACACAATTGAAATAAACCCACCTGAAAAACTTCAAGCACTAGAAATACTACATAAAATGTACAAAGTAATCAAATGTATAAAAAACAATGCATAATCTTTACTGTGTAAATTAAATATACATTTATTCTTATTAAAGTTACAAAAGCGAGCAGGGAGAGATTTTCCCTCTTTTTTTGTTGTTTGATTAGCATTATTTAATGCCAGCAGGTAAATCTGGATGCTGTCCCTTTAAGACTGACTGCACTGATCCATTATACTCATGCCTTGTCTTTCTCAACTGTACCTTCACTTCAGAAATAAATGGCTCTGTTTACTTGCAAATATGTGGTCACTTTGACACATAGGTATGTGTATTTAACCGTTCAAGCCCAATTAGGTGGCAAACAGCACTCAGTTCAGTCCTCACACACGCTTTATGAGCAGCGGCTTCATGACGCGCGTCTCTCGCCCTTAGAGCACGATATGCTGAAATTAGTTCTCTTTCACTGCTAATTGTGCTGGGGCAGTCATGGCCTAATGGATAGAGAGTCGGACTTGTAACCCAAAGGTCATGGGTTCGAATCTCAGGTCCGGCAGGGATTGTCGGTGAGTGGAGTGAATGTCCAGTGCTCTCCCCACCCTCAATACCACGACTGAGGTGAGACCCTTGAGCAAGGCACCGTACCCCCAACTGCTCCCCGGGCGCCGCAGCAATGGCTGCCCACTGCTCCGGGTGTGTGTGTTCACTGCTGTGTGTGTGCACTTGGATGGGTTAAATGCAGAGCACAAATTCCGAGTATGGGTCACCATACTTGGCCACGTCACTTCACTTTCACTTTCACTTTCAAATAGGGGTGTAACGGTACGCAAAAATCACGGTTCGGTATGTACCTCGGTTTTAAATTCACGGTTCGGTTCATTTTTCGGTACAGTAGGGGAAAGAAATGCAAACAACTGCAGGTTGTTTATTACTATAAAATTTTTTTGAAACAATTTGCTTACACTTTAAACACTTTTTAATAAAATATAATATATAAAATACAAAAAAATAAAACTGCTTTTATTTTTTTACTGCTGCTCAGATTCGTTCAACTTATGTTTTTTGTCAAAAAAAATTAACTTGTCCACATTGTCTATGGAAAGGGCAGATCTGCTGGCAGGTACAATGTCTCCAGCTGTAGAAAATACCCTCCCACTAGAGACTAAGGTAGCAGGTACAGCTAGCGAGAGGCTGGGCTAAAGCATGCCGTGTATGTTGTTGTACAGCGCGCGGTGTGTGATTTATTTTCAGTGGAAATCCCGCCCTGCAGTCGATTTCATTGGTTTAGGTTACAGTGACGACGGGTAAGTTTAGAGATCAGTGGCAATCTGTACAGTGATTGACAAAAACTTTAGAATCAGTTGCAGGCGCGATTTGCGCTGAACGCGGAGACTTCCGCCACTTAATATGTTCGTGTGGAAACACGAAAATGTACATATGTTCCGCATACAAAATATTGCATTCGGTGCACACATGTACCGTACCGAAAGCCCTGTACCGAAACGGTCCGGTACGAATACACGTACCGTTACACCCCTAGCTTCAAAGGTTTAAAACCGCACCCCTACTGTCCATCCATCTAGTATAAAAAGTAGCCAGGGAAGGGGGGGGATGGGACTCATGGGAGAGCGATGTCTCAAGGAAAAACGAACACAGGGAAGACATGAGCCCAAGAGGACAAAAGGGGCGCCAAGAGAGATGAAATGTAGCAATTGAGAGTACGACTCTGTTTGAAAGACACAGAGATAGCGACTAACAGACATAGAGAAAAAGAAAGTGAGATAGAGAAAGTGATGGGGAGAGAGGTGGCTTTCATCCAGGCAAACCTGGCCAGACAGGAACTGGAGTGGTGAGCACTAGGAGCTCCAGCAACCTGGCCCTTTTCATCTCTTCATCAGGAGGGTTCAAAGCCACAGGCGAGCCTTTGATTCCATCACTGCCACAGCTCCCTTGATGTGGAAATCTAAATTTCAGTGAATTGAAAAAGGAGGGGGAAAAGGGGGTGACACATTACACCATATGAAGAAATAAATGTGCTCTTCGCCGCCCCAGAGCTGGTGCTAATGACACGGCACAGAAAAGAGGAAGGAGTGGGACAAAAAAGCCAGAGGAACAATCTATAAATGATATGTCTTCAAATGTTGAATATGAATCACTACTGTGGCAAAGTCGTTCACACAATGTTACAATATATCCTGTTTGTGTGCTATATTTAATACACTGGGCAGCTTTGATAGGGAAGGACAACTGTCCTTTGACAAGAATCAAAGTGCCTACCTTAATTTTACAGTAGTCCAAACCAAAATATGAGAGTTTGGTTGATACCCTGGAGGAAAAGAAATAAAGAAAAATAAATAGTGTAATAGTGTACTTTCACTCAAAAACAGCAAGTAATATTTAATTAAATGTGACACGGGGTCCTGACCGAACGTCAATATGTGACAAGTTTTATTTTTTTATTTTTTTTTAAACTTTTTTTATGTGCTTTATGAACAGAACAGTAGAGCATGGCATTAGAAACACTAAAGTCATATGATTCCCAGGAATGTATGAACTGATAATAGTTATATTTTGAATGCAAAGACGTTTTGGATAAAAGTATCTGCTCAACACATAAAAGTAAATCCTCATCGGACACTGAAATTAGGGCTCTTATCCCAGCTCGTCTTTTCAAGGAAGTGTTTGAAACCTTGAGCCCAGCTGTAACAGCTATTATTAACAGTCCTCTAGCAAATTGAGTTGTACCTGCTAGTTTTAAACATGCTGTTGTTCACCCTCTGCTCAAGAAACCCCATCTTGATCCATCCATTCTCAGCAATTTTAGGCCTATCTCCAAATTACCTTTTATTTCAAAGCTCTTTGAGAGAGTTGTGTATTGTCAGTTGAATTCAGTATGTCCAATATTTTAGATACATTTCAGTCGGGTTTTAGATCAATGCACAGTACGGAAACTGCACAGTTGAAGGTCAGCAATGACCTGTTGCAAGCTCTTGATGCTGGTTCGGATGTTGTGCTTGTCTTGTTGGATTTAAGCACTGCATTCGATACAATCGATTATAGTATTCTGTTACATCGGCTGGAAAAGGTGGTGTGTATTCAGGGTGTCGCCTGAATACACACCTACATTTTGGAACAGTCTGCCCTTAAAGGATTAGTTCACTTTCAAATTAAAATTACCCCAAGATTTACACACCCTCAAGCCATTCTAGGTGTATATGACTTTCTTCTTTCAGACGAACACAATTGGACTTATATTAACAAATAACTTGATGCATCTAAGCTTTATAATGGCAGTGAACAGGACCAATGAGTATAAAGCTCAAGAAAGTGCATCCATCCAAAGCAAAACATACTCCACACAGCTCCAGGGGATTAATAAAAGACTTCTGAAGCGAAGCTTTCCTTTATTGTGAGAAAAATATCCATATTTAACAAGTTATGAAGTAAAATAGCTAGCTTCCGCCAGACCACCTTCCATATTCAACTTAGGAAGAAAGCGTAACTGAAGTTGCGTCATTTAAGCTTTTTCGTAAGTTGAAGATGGAAGGCGTAGGACGTAGCGTAAGCGCTTTGAACTGCGAGCAGCATTACGCCTGTTTCACACTGCAAGCGTGAGCGTTGCGTGAGCAGCGCGTGAGCGTAACTACACCGTCACTGCAGCTGCAGAGACGCGCGAGTATTCACACTGCAAGCGTTTGTACAGCGTCACAGCAGCGGCTCCAAGCTACATATAAAGTGAGCATTTCTTTACGAAGACAGCTATACATTTGTTTTTATAAGTTGGTCATTTATAAACTTGAGTCTTGAAAGTTTGTTAACATGGGGAGGTGTACAACATTCTCATATAAACGTAAATAAATAAATAAAAATAAATAAATAAATAAAATCCTTGTGTCATCCATTGCTGCACACGAATGAGGTAAGCTTTGTGTTTTACATCATCTGCCGCGTGCACATGTTTACAAGACAGCAAACTAGGCGAAAAAAGCCAGCAAACTCCAGTTTGATTTGGGTATGCTGCAGCCTATATATCTCTGTGTAATAACTAAAATAATGTTCATATATCATATGTTTACTTTAGTTTTTATAATACACCATACTTTAACCGAAACTGAATAATTAAAAACAAGTTTAAATGGGTAAATCTTCTATAATTATTTTTGATTCTTAATTTTCTTTTCTGTCATACTCAAATTCTTGTTAAAACACATTAGACATGCTTATTCTGTGCATTTTGAACACATTTTGTGTGAAATTATATTTATTTTGTCCATCAAAAGTGTGCTTTCACTTTAATTGAGCGTCAGCAGCGCAGCAAAAATAGACTCGGCGCCGAAACCCCCGCTTCACTGCTGCTTACGCAACGCTCCTGCTCGACGCTTACGCGCTGATCCTTCTGCATGTGTGAATGCATCCGTTGGTTAACATGCACGCCGAACAAAATACGCGCTGCTTACGCTTGCAGTGTGAAACAGGCGTTACACTTCGCAAGTTGAATACAGAAGGCTGTCTGGTCGAAAGCTAGATATTTTACTTTATAACTTTTTAGATATAGATATTTTTCTTACTGTAACACATCAATTCGGTTCAGAAGGCCTTTGGTAACCCCCCAGAGCCGTGTAGAGTACGTTTATGATGGATGGATGCACTTTCTTGAGCTTGATACTCATTGGTCCTGTTCACTGCCATTATAAAAGCTAAGATGCATCAGGATATTTATTAATATAACTTCGATTGTGTTCATCTGAAAAAAAGAAAGTCATATACACTTAAGATGGCTTGAGGGTGAGTAAAGGGTAAAGAGTAAAGGGACTTGGGGTAATTTTCATTTGAAAGTGAACTAATCCTTTAAATGTGAGGTCTGTTCCTTCACTAGCCAGTTTTAAATTGTCTCCTAATTGTCTCCAATTCACAAGAATTTTATGTTGAAGCTGTCTGATTGTATTCTATTTAATGTGTTTATTTTTTTGTTTGGTGCATGTTTTATTTTAATGTTTTCTTTTTATATGCTTAATGTTTTATTGTACAGCACTATGGTGCAATTCTGTTGCTTTTAAATGTGCTAAATAAATTTTGGCTTGACTTAACTGCTCTCAGGTTATGAGAAATGGCAGCAAAGAGGAGGAGCAGGAGTGACCCTTATTAGTTCAGATAAATAAATAAATCCTTTAAATAAAACATCTTGAAATTTACTATCATTATTCTGTCACTAGTTACAGCCAGGCATTACTCAAGGCTATTTTTTTTTTAAATTCTCTTCTGTTTTATGAACAGGACAATTTTTACTTATGAATATAGCTTGTACTGTTTTGACTATCGCCATATTTTAAATTAGTATTATCAGTCAGTATCATTTCTGATTGTTTAGTTTCAGCTTGCTTTTCTCTCATTCGATGCTCTGTCACTATAAAAATAGATTGATTTTAGAAGCTCTTTATAACATGCCTCTCTCCCCATCTGATAAGAGATGAAGGTTTTATTGGCAAAAGATAGATCCCATCTGTCTTCAACTGCTTAATCATACCCCCTCTACCCTCTGAAATGTCTATAAATGAAAGCATCATTTTACAGTGACCTCAGACTCCGTTCTGGCTTTTCTGAAGGTCAGCAATATCTCTCCAACTCTTACAGTCAAATATTTCAGTTATATCCTTAGCCTTTAGAAAGGTTACATAATTGCACACTGCTTTTAAAGTTTAAACATTTTGAATAGAGCAGGAAGCTGGTGTAGTCATAGGCCATTCAAATTCTGCTCTTAAACCAGAGTCGATAAACATTAATGACCACTATTGGCCAAAGAATCCAGTTTGAAATGGTTAGGATAAACCTGAGGAACTCAACAAATGCCCAGAGGAACCTAACAGTAGGCGATCTTCCCACAAGTGCGGTTACTTTGGAAGGATCAATGAAACAGAATCACTTGAAAACCACAGCAAAGTGCTTAGAAACTATTGAAAAATCTCTAACACCTTTCAACAAGAGGATGTGTCTTGTAGTCAGGTTATGGAACTGTAGCTGTGAATTCCAAACAATGTAATGATGATGAGATCTATGAAGAACAAAGTTTTGAAACTTTATCCTGCAACAGAGCATTGCAATAATCAGGTAGGCAATTACTGAAACAGGCTTAGAAAAACAAAACAATTTGGAACAGGTGCTTTTGCTTTCTTTCAAGACTAGGACAGTGAATGAAAAGAAGTTTTGTGTAGTAAACTAATTAACGATGAATATTCCACCTACCTTCAAGCGATGCTTATTTTTAAATACACTGTATGTGATTTATTTTTTTCACCCTGTCGCATTTCCTGGAAAAAAGAGCCTCTGTTCTATATGGGGGAAAAAAAAACAAAACATGGATGGCTTCTGCTAATTATTGTGATGACAAGGTTCTTGATGTTGCTAATCTGCCATGTTTAACTACTAAAATAAATAAAATAAATAGTCAAATAGTTTANAGCTGGGTAAAATATGGACAAACCCAGCAGGTTGGGTTAAAAGGCACCTATTATGCCCTCTTTCACATGATGTAATATAAGTCTCTGGTCTGGTCAAGTTTCAGCTTAAAATACCCCACAAATTTGCCCCTATTTGGGGGTGAGCAAAAACACGCCTTTTACTATATTACTATATTGCTGGCTAAAAAAATAAATCCAAAATTGGTTGAAAAAAATGGCTGGGTAAAAACAACCCAATCCCTGGTTTTGTCCATATTTAACCCAGCAGTTTTTAGAGTGTTGAACAATGCATATATGTATAACCAAATATTCAAGTTAAGAATCAGTATAATTATATACATCACAATATTTTTGCTGACATCTATAGCATCTTTAATGCACGCTCATTTCTCTTATTTTTGCATGTAGATTACCTAATTGTCATCTGAAGCTCATTTTGTTAATCCTTAAAACATAACACTACTAATACTACATTTTTCAACATTACAATCTTCTCTTGTAGCATTTTGAGTTTAGTTTCTAGTGTTTTATTTTTTAATTAATTTCGATCAAAATGATTTTGAATAACAGAAATGTATCAGTTATTCACAAACATGAAAAAATATCGGCTTATTGGCATCAGTAAAAATCAGTGTATCTCTAAAAGTTCATTAAAAAGTAGAGAGAAGGACCAAGCAATCCTCAGCACCGGACGTAAGGTAGCGACTAACTCAGAAAACTGCTCATTGCAGCAAAGTACCAGAACAAAAGAAATACAATCCACAAGATCACTGTAACTGTAGAGCACTTCAGGCTTTGGTTTACTGCAACCTAACCAAATTTCAGAGCCAGCTGTGATACTGGATCTCATCACTGACACTTCTTAATGTGACTTGTCCTCTGCTGCACTAGAGGTAATATATCATCAGGATTGTCTATGTCTACAGATAGCAGAGGAGATTTTTTTCTGCCTTAAGCTACAACACCTGATTTCCTCTTTAAATGGCTGTACTGTAAGGTGAATACTCATGTGCTCCTCGTGGGGAATAAAACGCTTTGAGAAAAAGTTTCAGCTTTTCATGTCACAACAAAGAATTGAACCTCACATATAAGGGAATCAATAACTCTTCATTAAGCTCCACTTACAGAATTCATTTTGAAGGGTCATTCCGTTGTAGTACGAAAGGATATTCAGTGTAATGTTTGATGAAAGGCTGACATTTTTCAAATGGCCGTTTAAGAGCGGTAAGACTGGTCTCTCAATGCTGTAACAGCATAACGCAGCATGAAATATAGAGCAACCAAGTTTTACTGTGAATGGGCTCATGCTTCACTAACTTTATGTGGAGACCTAGATGAAATCACAGTGCTGCCTATTTCAAGCCACTCTTATCCTCATTCTCAAGGGAGGTTCCCATCTTATTGAAATCTGCTTTGTGAAATGAGTGCACAGCACCTGCCTGAAAAAGCTCATTAACTGACCTTTAAAAGTGACTTCTTACTGCTGCTTTTTTAGAAAACCACAAGTACTAAATCAACACTTTGACATTGAGGGTTAAAGTCTTCTCTCTTATTGTTTAAACAGACCATCTGCCCACCTAAAGCAGATAATAAGTGTGCATTCTCTGAATATTAAATAGGGGTGTAATGGTACACAAAACTGATGGTTCGGTACTTTGCTATTTATTTTTAGATATGGGTTAAATGACATGATGGATCTTTTTCTTTTTTTTTTTGTCCAAAGGCCTTAATAATAATAAAAGCAAAGATATGACAACCAAAGTATGTAAGGTAGTACAACTAGATCGCTTTTATTGAACCCAAAAGGTTTTAATTATATTTTGCTAAAGGTATTTTAAAGATTTTGAAGTGTCAAAGGGTCATTTGGTTTAACTGTCCAAAGGCCAATACAGCAATTTCATTAGTGATAAAAATATCTTAAAATGTAATAAATGTATATATATTTTTTATTCTGGCATGATTTTATAAAGTCATATATCAACAAAGTGCAAAATGGTATTAAAATAATGTGTAGAAGTCATTGCTTTGTTATGAGAAAGAATGTCTTGAAAAAAAGAATTTCATTGATGTCATTCAGAGTAACCATTTTGGATCAAGTCATGTATTCAATATCACGTGACAGGATGTGACATCATTCAGACACCTGCAAAGGACCACATGGTTGTGAAACAAAGTTACTAACTCCTTTTTAACTATTTGAAAAATTCACGTTTTCACTTGCTCATACGCATGTCCTGAAACATCAGGTCATTCGGTACAACTGCTATAAATCATAAAAATTTTTGTAATATTTTAAAAACTTGTACTAAATATAAAATGTTTGATTGTCCTTTTGCTAGCTTGCTAGCAAGCTATCAGCCTGTTAGCATTGTTTGAAAATATCGTCATTCGGTATAACCAAAAGTGTAATTCGGTGAAACCAAAATTTTGGTAAAACCAAATTACTTTTTTGGTGACAAATTTTGTCCATCTTGTAAAAAATGACAAAAGCAGTGTTAATTGATTATAAAAACCACATAATCTCATTGTCAACACTTAATAAAACCTAAAAATGAATTATATCTCCATTAGGTTTTTTTTTTTTTACACTTTTAAAAAATGTATTCGTCAATGACCCATATAATAATCAACACTCAAATAAATTATATGCAAACTTAACTGCACATAAGGCAGTTTTTGCATTAACTTCTAAATATAATTTAAAATTGTGTTTTTACTCCAATTCGTTGTTGAAATATAATCATTCACACAGTGGCTGTCATTTTCATGGCAGATTTACTTATACATTAATCAAGACATGTTTTATTGACGTCTTTTGGCCACACACAAATGTGTGTTTTTTCTAGCAGTGGTTTTGTATGTTGGTTCCAAACACCTAGTTCAATTGGTCTTAATGTTTTGATAAATAAACTGGTTTCCAATAGTCCAGATCGTCCTTGGTTTGTACTTGTGTTGTACTTTCTGTCTAAATCAGGAACGCTGTATAACACGTCTTCTTTCACATCTTCAGAGAGCATTCATTTTATTTGTTCTAAAAAATCATCCTCTCACAGCAAGAACCTTTTATTCTTGTCCAAAAAGCTCAATAATAATGAAAAAATCAGTCCAGAATGCTTGTTAACTCCTCTCTTGGCTTCATTTATGAACTCTGCTGGTGGCGAAGATATGTTCCAACAAGCAATCCCAAATGTGTTTCAATTACAGCTCAGGAAAGTGGGGATCTCTTTAGCATAATTGAAAACTATAGGTGTTGATAAACAGTTTCAGAGGAACCACAAGGCTTTCCTTACCACTCAGAAGTGCCAATCATAACAGTGTGAATAATGATGCTGTGAATTGAAACAATGGGAGGGGAAAACTCATGCTGACCTCCTACCAGAAATAAATGAATTATCTGCCTAAGTCATTTTCTTATCTGAACACACGAAAAAAATTGATTTGTTGTTATGAGTGAAGACAGCACATCTTATACAACAATCATAGCTTACCATAAAGCACCCGCTGGAAATACAAGGCCATTGATTGTCAAAATCAAATCATATAGATGCTTGTCTAGTGAAGCTTGAACAGTAGGCCAGTCCACTGACTGCAGGACTCTTCCTGTTTTTTTGAACTGCTTCAGTTTTTTGACCTCTAATCTTTTATTCTCAAAGCAAAATTTTGCTCTGTACAGAATTATGCAGAATAACCATTCCTATGTCTCAGTGAACAAGATGTTATATCTATTGTCATATATTATATGATAAAATACATAGATTGAGAAATAAAAATGTATACATTTTAATAAGATACATTGAGTAATATATTTACTCTTAATACTTTTAAGAATACATTAAATTGATTAAAAGTGACATTAAGTACATTTATAATGCTACAAAAAATCTTTGTTTTTAAATGAATGTTTTTTTTCTTTAAAATTTTCAATTGATCAAACAATCATGAAAAAAAATAAAAATCTTGGCTTCAACAAAAAAGCAGCACCAAATCAGTATGATTTCTGAAGGATCATGTGACACTGAAGACTGGAGAAATGACAGCTGAAAATTCAGCTAAAATTTAATTTTAAAATGTATTACAATAGAAAAAAAGTCCATTTAATTTGTAATAATATTTCACAATATTACTATTATTACTGTATTTTTGATCAAACAAATGCACCTTTGGTGAGCATAAGAAACTTACAGTTACTGTACAATTTAAGATGGGAATAATATGGTCTGTGGAATAATAAACTGAGTAAAGATCTTCTCCTTATTATTATCAAAGTAAACAGGATCCATTTTGATTGCATGTTGAATTGAAGGGAATCAGAATATGAATTTGACTTAGACAAGCACACTGCTGGCTTCATTAGTGAATGAATGAAGCAATGCCTTGTAGCCAATGAAAGTGAAATCGTACTGTACATGCAGCATATGGTCTCTAGCCTTTACAGCGGTGAACACATGCCACAACAGACTAATTTGACATACAACACTCTAAATCCATAATGCATGTACTGTTTGTAGAAGCTGTTGAGAAATATAGAACATAAATGCTGTTATGTATTTTTAGATGGGCACTTTTGTTGACGGCTGTAGCTGTCTCTAATGAGACTGTAGGGTCCTGTATACTGAGGTTGATGGGAAGGGTGCACAGCCCAAGCCACACAGGGTGTGGGCGAATAATGCAGCCACACATTAGTCCTGATAATGGAGGCTTGTGGGCTGCTGCTAGCACATTACTGCAATTGACTTCTGACCTTCAGAGAGAAGCAACAAGCCCCGCATGCTCATCTGAGAGAGGGCAGGCCAGTGCACTCTCATCATTTTATCCAAACTGCAGTTTCCTCACATCATTTCCATCTGTTTTACTAAATGTGCTGAATACATAGTAGGAAAATACTGACAATCATAGAAGAACTCATAAATACTGTAGAACGTTATGCTTTTGTTTGTAGTGATCTAAACAGACTTTTATGTTTTAGGAGCATAGGGGTGTCCTGCCATTTATTTTGACTTCCTTTGTGATTTGTTTATTTATAGGGAGTTAGGGAAGTTTCTTTATTTATTCATGTTTCATTTATAAGTCTATTTTGTTTATTATCTTGGGCTTGGGACATCCTGAAGCCATGGCTCCTTAATTTAATTATTTTTCATTAATAAATTACTTTTTGTGGATTTTATGTTTTGGTGATCTGTTGGCTGGGACTGGATTCCCTTTTAACATCTGAAACGTTCAAGCCCTTCTCTTTAGACCAGGTCATACCACATGGTTAAATATTTACTGAGTAATCCGCTATTTTGTAGAGGATGTCAAAAGGACAATTTTTCACCTAATATTTAAAGCCAAATTACAGAAGGGAGAAAATAACTTTAGAAAGATGGCAGTGGCAATATTTTATTTTTACAAATATAGGTCGGTCTATTAATAAATTCTGTTGTCTTTAGCAATCTTTGCATTATATGCCAGTGGTGACGGTTCAAAAATGCAGAAAAGCACTTTTCATGTTTTACCAAAAGAAAAGTTTAAGAAACCAAAATCTAAAAAGAAAGATATCTTTAATACTACTTGAGTTGCAGGCCTGCGAATATGTGACATATAATGCAACAAAGAAAGCTAAAGTGAACATTTAACTAATAGACATACCAATTTCTGTGTGTAAACATAAATTAATGATGCTGCCATCCATTCATGGATTAACGCACAGGCTTGCCTTGGCTGCAGCCTAGGGGCCCCATGTGTGCAGGGGCCCCGGATTGGGATTGACTATTTTTTTATTATTATTTTAAATTTACTTCAGCGCAAACAAAAAAAGACCCTCACTGGCCCATAAGAAAATAAATAAGCAGGCGATTGGATAGATGTGATATTTGAGTCAAATCTGTCCAATCAGCTGCTGATCAAATCATGTCAATCATTTTTATTTACGTCACTGCTATTGCTAGACGGCATTGCAGCAAAATGTCCGAAAGAAATTACAATTGTGGAGCACAAAAAAACAGAAAATACAAAGGTTAAAAGAACAATGTGAACAAGATATACTGAAAAAAATCCCAAAATTGGCTTGATACTTAAAGGCACTGGATATGTGGCGAAGAAGTGGCGAAGTCACAGGGAATCCAAACATTCGCCTATGATTCATCGACCTCAAATACGGCTTATCACGTAACAAACATGAACCGTACTTCCCTCACAGACACGAGAAATATATTTATAGAAAGCTTTAAATGTCTACTTTTAATCGAACCAATTCAAATGGAAAATACATCTTCTCAGATTATGTTATCCGTATGAAACCTGCATATAGGCGCGTCCACTACTGCGGATATGACGCATCGGCATCGCAGTCTTCATCTTTGCAGCCGAAAACAGAAAACATTATCAATAAATTATTAAAATGTTTAGAAAGTCTCCTTGCTGTTTTTTCACTTATGATTATTCATCATAATTACGTTTGCCTGTGTGCTGTAGCAAGTTTTATGCGTGCGCTGATTAGGCTAGGCTATGTATTATATATGATTTATTATGATTTTCCTATGTGGTGTCGTGGTAATTTTCTTAATTTGAGTCGGGGAAGTTTTCAAATTTTTTGGCTTTGACATGGAAGAACCCAAATACATTTATATAATTACTTGATCCCTTAAATGTCAACAGTTTTCAGCCACACGGGATACAAAGATAGCATGACTTTATAAAGTCGTTAATTCGCACTAAATTAACATTATGTGTGGAGTTATTAGACTCTAGTGGTATCTATGTGGAAATATATACATTCAATAAATTTATATAAATTTAAATAAAATGTACATTTTTTACATATTTATTTTTGTAGACTATATAGATAGACAAACAGGCAGATAGGCAGGCAGGCGGGCAGAGACAGATAGTGGGTAATTAAATTTTATATTCAATAAGGATTTTGGCTTACAATTATGAAAAAAAGAAAATAGATGAAATAGAAGAAAAAGAAAATAGAAATCGTGTTTTGTCTGTGTTATAAATACAGTGCACCCCTTTCCTATACAGCGGTGAGCTTTCGTTACTCCATAAAAACCCAAAAGTTATGTCCAAATCAACCAAAACCGTAACGTGATTGTCGTGAAATGCAATTTCTCTGTACACACTCCAAGATGGAGCATAACATAGACAAGCAATGTATGACAGACAGATAGAAAGATAGAACAACAAACATAGGCATACAGATAGATAGATACAGACAGACAGACGATAGATACATAAACAGATGGCTAAATAGATTTTGTGAAGCACACCAAATTAATTTATGAGCTCCCACAAGTCCTGAGATCATGGTGTTAGCTTAAAGAGCAGCAATTAGTGTATCTAAAAGTGTGCAAATCAATAGTGCAACTCAAGCTCCTGATGTGTATGTCTAAAAACTAATGTCTGGAGCAGTAAAAGCATGTAATATTAAAGCTTTAATACCATATAAAGCATCACACCTCACACCATGCATTGAAGTATATATATATCACTATCCCCGCTCTTTCGTCTGTGCAGTATGCCCATGTGAATGCCACATTATTGATGGAGAAAGTATAGCATGCCACACACACACACACAGAGAGAGTACAGAGATGACCCATTCTGAAGCCTTCTGCTACATTTAAATGAATCACGCTGAGATGGGTTAGTGCCAGACTTACACAGCCAGAGAGACTAAAACAGATGTTTTCAGAACCATGCTTCTGCTGCCAGCCCTCCACAACCCCTCTCTCTCAGTTACTTTTGAACTGAATGCTTTTAGAGCAGCTTTTAACTGATTTAAATGTATATTGATAATGGAAATGTTTTCTGAACAAACTCATTAAGCAATATGCACAGGTTAAATATCAGTGATTAAATTCATTAGGCCTATATTAATATTTCAAACACTTCAAGAACTGTTGTTGTACCTGAAAAGATGTTTCCAAAAGCAAATAAATAAATGAAAAAAATTAAAGGAACTTCAATCCATTTAAAACTGAAAATATCTCAATCATTTCTATGGATATGGAATCGATCAATATTATTTCTTTTGGAAAAAAATTACTGGGTTGAGAGATCCTGGATCCATATCCAACATTTTGTCTCTTGTGTTTTGCTTGTAAACCCCAAACTGTTACTTGCTTCATCTTGTCACAGACAGCTTTGCGACAACTTCTACACAGAAGCTGTGATCTAGCCAAAGCAACAATCACTTTATCAAACATATGACAGTTAGCACAGAATCAAAGAAATTCTAGATAACTTATACAAATTCAATGTTTACTTTAATAATAGCAGTTAATGATTTTACTCCACTAAAATGATGTGTGCAATCACGCTCAACACATATATCAAAAGGGGGCGCCTCAAAAGACATTTTGAAAGAGCAGAAGAAAAAAGACCATCATTAAAATTCATGATCTAAAAATGATTGGTGGATAAATACAGAAGATAAGATTAATCCAGTATCAAAATAAATATGCCACAGACAATAAATAACCCCAATGCAGAGAAAATAGAATAAGTGAAAAAGATGTCAATGAGTGCATCTTTCCATCTCCTTTCTGCTGACACTAATTGGCAGTTCATGGTAATGAGATTCACTATGAGTGCTGAAACTAATCTTCAATTTGTCAGTTTATTTTTGAAGAACAGAATACCGGCAGTTTACAGCATAACATTGTGGACTGTTGTATCAGTAGTTTGCACTATGTTAATTATATGACATTAAATTCATTAACTCCCACAACAGTCACACTCAACTTATGATAAAGCATTTTCCTCATTTAAAAATGTTCACATGTAAGCTTTGAGGGTCATTCTGAAGGCAAACAGATTTGGCAGAAAGGAGAGGCTCAAGAGCCTTAACATTTTGTCCTAACCAGACACGACGCGACACGAGATAAAAGGTATCTTTTCCATGTTAATCAGAGTTTTTGTCCTAACCAGCCGGCTGGAACAGCAACACAAAGTATAGCAATGCTAACATCAGGTACTATTTATGTGCTTTATTTAATGTTAAAAGCGGATAATGTGAGTTTGAATATCATTCTGTGTTCCCAGCTTTTTAGCTGTAATGAAAACAACACTGGCTAATTCACCTCAGATCTTGAAAATAAATAAATAGGCACAAGAACGTTTAAACTGTCAACACAATGCGAACAAACAAGTGTACTCTATGACAAAGATTGTTTCAGTCACTCCATATGTACTTTAAATAATGTTTAAATGTGCTTTCATGTAAAACTCCTTTGGGACATGGTATGTCTAGACAAGTCTAACTAAAGATCTCATTAATACTTGTCAAAATTCATCTACAAGCACATGAAGCACAAGGAGTTGGATTTAAATCTGATGACATTTCTCCACTTATCTAACATTCGTAGTTCTCTAAAAATGAGAAGTCCCTGACATTTAAACTTGTTCATACATCAAGTGAGTGCTATGAGAGGTACATACCTGACATCATTCAGATATCATGATGACAGCAGCGGAAGCAGTAGATTTTCCAAATGTCTGCATTGGTTTAGCTCACAACACTTAAGGAATAATGCAAATGTGGTAATGGCATAACATACTGGCAAAATCGGGGATGTTGTCTCAATCTAAATGCATTTTGCATATGCAAAGCAATAGTAAATGAATGCAAGGCTAAATAAACATGTAAGTAACAGAAATTGCCATATTTACTCATTTACTTCTTTTTACTAAAGAAAAAAGTTAACACATTAATGTAATAAATCAAATCTTATGATTAATTAGAATACATTTGAATATTCATCAAGCATCTAGCAAATTTGCATTAGCCCCACACTACACACACTCAACACAAGCACAATTTCTGCTTCCATAATCAAAAATGTTTCCGTTAAATAAACTTTCATTTACCTCCTGCGTTCTGATACCACCACATTTCTGGTAAATCTGGTGCATTCTATAATGAGCCTCATTTAAATGGAAAGGTGCATGGTGTGTTCGCATTGAAGAATATTTATACCTTATTATGTCTTTCCATTCAAGCATATTTAATACAATTATACAAATAAACATCTCCTTTAAAGACGTAAACAATTTTACCAATAGTTATTCCTCATTTTTCATTCTATTTTCTCTTCCTTTCACTTTTTTTTTTTTTTCTTTTTTTTGTGGTGATAATACCCATCAACAGCACAATAAATAAATAATAATTAGAACAATAACCAATACATACATAGTTAAGGACTTTTACATATGGAGAGAAATAAAATCAAAAAATTTACATTCACATATTAATTTCAAAACCTTATAATGACACCTAATTCCTAATAAAGTAATTCAAATAGTATTATTTAAACATCAATTAAAATAAGGAAGACTGCTAATTTAAATACTCAGAGTGCTGGTCATTTACATGTTAAATCTTGTTATTGCTAGGTTAATAATGTAAATCACTACTTTACATGCTGCACATATATGCTAATGTTTTGTTTGTTTCGTTGACTAAGGCCCAGACTGGAAGCCCAATGCATCAAGGCAAAGATGCTGGTGTATTCTGTAAAAAGACAGTAATAATATGCAATTTTTATCACAATCACTTGCACAAACTAGCGTAAACACATTTTTCGAATGCTACATGTTATATTATTTCTGAAGTCTTTTTTCTCTCCCTCTCTTTTAGCACACGAGTAAAAACATTAGAAAGCACCTGTAAGACATATGGCAGCTAACATGAGGTATTAAACACTACTACGCCAATCATTAAGTATTCATGTCTCTATTTCAGAGTAATAACGCAGAATTACTCTCACTTAATTAGAACTGTTTCCTCGTTAAGAGGACATGCATTTTTAATTCCTGACATCTCGAGTGCTGTAAGTGAAATCGACGCCCCGCAGTACCTCATTATGCTGCAGTCAGAGAACATGTGCATCTGCGCTTCTCACCGTATTTCCGCTCAAGATGCTTTCTTCTGCTGCTTTTTCTGGAGCTGGCTTGCAGTTTGTGTGTGTGCATGTTTGCATTAAAAATCCTCAGTTGTGCTGTTTTAGTGAAATAGCATTCCTGCTTCGTTTGGCATCCAAAAACCTTAAGTGACGTGAAGTGACATGTGAAGGCCAAGTATGGTAACCCATACTTGGCATTTGTCCTCTGCATTTAACCCATCCAAGTTAGTGCACACACAATAAGAGCAGTGAGTGAACACACACACACACACACTGCAAACCGTGGGCACTGACACCTGAAGCAATGGGCAGACATTTTTGCTGTGGCGTCCGGGGAGTGATTGGGGAATAGGTGCCTTGCTCAAGGGCACCTCACTTATTTCCTACCAATATTGAGAATCAAATCTGCAACCTTACACTGTGTCCTAACCAGAAGCATTGCGGAATGCTATTAAAGGTATCTTTTCCACGTTAATCAGAGGATTTTGACCTAACTAGCCGCGACGGCGACACACAATATTCTTTTTTAGAAACGGATTATATTTTTCTGCGACGTTGCGGCTGGAACAACAACACCAAGTATGGCAATGATAATCTCAGGTACTGTTTATGTGCTTTATTTAATGATAAAAGCATCTAATGTAAGTTTGAATATCATTTTTGTGTGTCTACTATAGACATACTGAAAGCAACAATGGACAATTCACCTCAGATCTTCAAAATAAATGAAAGGAAGCAATAACGTTCAAACTCATTGTGAACAGACAAGTATTCTATGACAAAAATTGTTTCACTAAATCAGTGCGTATTTTTATTAATGTTAAAATGGTGTAAAATTCATGAATTTGATTATGTACTTTTCTATTTTGTTGTGAGTGCCGGGAGCTTGCAGAGAGATCCCGCCCATGCACTCTTCTGATTGGCTGTGATTTTTGATCACTTCGCGTCTGGTGTGGACAGACAAATCGCTTGTCGCTGGAATCATATCGCATCACGTATGGTTAGGACACGGTGTTAGGGTTACCAGCCTGACTATCTAACCATTAGGCCATGACTGCCCCAAAACTTTACCACTGTTTTAACACCTAACATTACTTTCATACAAAAAGAGCACCAAGAATAGTCCAAATATGATTATTTGTGTATCTGATTGGAATGTGATCTAAACGATTGACCCTCCACACTGTGTATTGGAACTGTTCAGATTCTATTTGTGTCCCATGGCATTCTTTTGTTTTCTGGAATATCTGCATTGGTCTTACAATATGACAATGTGTAGCTTGAAATGAATTTGTAAAAATCAGATTTCATGTGAGTTTTTACTGTTCACACTTGCTAAATATGATCTGATTCATATTTGATATACACAAAAAACAGATTTGGACTGACAATCTGAACAAGGCAAAATGGCATTAGCCTCAACAGTGCCCTTTATAAGACTTTAAAATCACACAGCTTCTCACCAGCACTTCATTTACCCGCTGTCTTCTTTGCCTCACTCAACTTTGCTTCTTTACTTCTTAGCAGGATGCTGAGAGCTAGCGAAAACAGTCATGATCAATTCCTTTCCTCTTTGATCTCACAACTATGCGATATTTTACCAAACAGAACAGTAGCAACCTGTGATCACGGTTGTCTTCACAGATCTAAAACACTTCAAAATAAGCACTACTCAATAAATAGGCCCATGTACTGTTTTTTGTCTTAACGTTTTAAAGTTGGCCTAAAAATTCACCCCATCTGTTTTCTGAATGCATCTTCACTCTGGTGATGTGTGGTGGACTTCTCCAATCATTTAGTCTGCTTAAACCACTCCCCTTTCTTACAATCAACTGCAAGCTCGCATTCAGTTCTGTCTCCATTTAAATCAAATCATTACAAGAGACGTACATTTTAGTTCCTTTCCTTTTTTTTCTTTTTTTTTTTTGGCTACATGCATGCTCAGAGAGACTCTCTTTAGTGAAATAACTCTTGTCTTTTGTCCAATAGTATATGGCACATTTCCTCTATCTCATATCCTATTAACAGTTGTGTGGTGTCCTTTTATAATACTCACATGTGTTCAACAGACAAACTGCCGTCTGCTCATGCCATGGTGACAAATGACACACATTAATGCGACGTAGCAGAGGACTCACAGACCAGATTGTGTTATTAAAACCTGGAGAGAGTTCCAGCAGATAGAGATGTCCCTGTCGAGAATGAGGCCTTTAATTGGAGGCTGTCAGGCTTTTCAAAAATACACACTGATTTGAATTACTAATAGGCCAAAATCTGATTTGGCCTATTCGACTGCGCTATACATAATAATGATAAATTAACAGTTTACCAAATTGGATCTTAGACAAGTTATAGAAATGTATCTTATCATAGATTTGTTTGGAAGTGAGTGAGTTGCGCCTCCAATGCTAAAACAGGCCAATGCTAAAGCAAAAGAGGTTCTTTCGATCTTAAGAAATAGCTTGACAGGTTAATGGAACAACTTTAGAGATGCATGCATTTGTGAATAGCAGAAGCAGTACTGCTGAAAAAAGTTAATCCACAAATTTGCTGCAAATTTACTGGAATTTAACAAGTGTAATGTGTGAAAACAAAATGACTGAGTCACTCAAATATCTGCACTAAATGATCTCAAATAAACATTAGGCTGAATATTAGGTATAATACATCACTCTATAACACTTGTGCTATATCACAATATTACATTACAAGCAGATATCAACATAAATTAAACTAAACTCAAGTTTACAAAATCCAGAGTTCTGAAATGTTCTCACATTATGCATAAGTAAAACCAAACTTTATATGTCATCATACACCATCACTATGTAAAAACAACTGAACGTTAGGGCTGTGTATTGCCAAGAATCTGGCGATAAGATATGTATCACGATACATGGGTTAATATACGAAATATTGTGATACTGTAAGAAAGGTGATATAATGCGATATTTCTTGTTTTTTTTAGAAAGAGAATCTAATTTTAGAAAAAACTGTCATAAAGAACACACAACCATATGCATAAAACCTGACAAAAAACTTTATTTGATTGAATCAATACAGTATCATTTGCATTTATATCACTAATCACTATTTTGTGCAAGTTAAGTAAAGGGAAAATAGTAAAGTGACTGCAGGATTCTTTAGGTGTATATGTTTTAAAGGTTCACAGTATAGCAGTTTTTCTTTTCGAAACTATTTAAAGTCCCCCTGAAATCAAAATTTAAGTTTTTTAGCTTTTAGTATGAATATGTTAGCCTTAATGTTATGAATACGCTGGTGTGTTCCAAAACAATGACAAAATTCGCATTTAGGAGATATAAGCATTCAAAACTTACAGTCTCTCACTTCCGCTAAAAAGGATCACGGATTTTCATGACATCACAGTGCACTTCAGCGTCTCATCAAATCTTCTGTCCAATCAAATGCTCTTTAGAATCTGAAGTCCCGCCTCCTCCTACACTCTTACAGACGCTGAAACCTCGGCTGAAATTGGTCATTTATTCACACATTTACTAGTTTCTACATGGTGAATGGCACATAGTGCACTATATAGAGGATAGGGAACGATTCAGACAGTGTAAATATGCTTTCCATTGATGCGAATGAAGTCCGTCTTCGCGTTAGTATAATGTAAACCGCCTCAGCGCGAGCACAGTCTGCTCTGGCCCAGGGACACGAGAGCACAGAGCAGATCATATCTGCGAGTCGGCTCAGACTACGAAAGGTATCGGACCCATTTAAATTCTGCACAGAATGCTGTTTTTTAAAGTGATATAGAGAAGATTAGGAGGATAAACGATTAGATATTAAAAAGAAACAGAGGTTTTACTGAGTTTAACGACTCTGGCCGAGCTGTGATATAAACGAAACACATTTGCCAATTTAAAAAAGGGGCGGGGCTGTTCGATATATCGCCTTGTCTTTCTGTTTCAGTTGAAATTACGTCAACATACTGAATAATGCTACGCGTTCCAAGACACTTCAGCGGGCCTTTAACAACAGAAAGTGTGCGGGAGCGGACACTGACATCTAGCGGTTGGGTTTTATACAGTCTGTGATTTAAACCGAACCCAAAGCCAAGAATCTTGGATATAAACAAATAAATAAATCAATATCGATACAGTGTTTTTGAGAATCGATACATATCCAAACATAATATCGCGATATTCATGTGTATCGATATTATTTTACACCCTACTAAAGTGTCCCCACACATTTAAAGGCACAATTTGGATTAAAATATCCAAAAACCACTAGAACAATGTTAAATATTTTGTCGACTTGTGTGCTTACATTTTCCCAAATATTTCCAACAATGTTTAAATCCAGAGAAATAAGCAATTTTAACCAGGACATGGACCATGCCCATGCGTCGCCAATCAATGACATCATACCCGCGTTACCCTCGATTTCCGGTTTTATTTTATAGAAAGCATGGAAACACCAAAAATTCTTTAATATATTATTTATTTTATTAGACAGATGAGCAACTTTGTAAAGAGATACATTTGTTACAAATGTGTTTAAAAACGTTTGGCAGCTGTATTTTGTGACTTTAACAGTCTGTGGCAAATATTTATTCATTTTTACCCATATTAAGTGCTACTCCGCTCCTCTGAGGGTTAAACGATACTTACAGCACTGCTTTCTCATCAACTCTCTCTACCATATACACATACACACACACACACACACACATACAGTCCTTTTCTCTTTCCTTCCTTCTGAGCAGTCTTCAAAAGAAACCAGAGAAGAACAGGTTAAGAGATAGCTACATCTGTCAGTCAAGCTATCTTTAATCATTGGCAAGTGGTGACTCACTACACACATAATCCACACACACAAAGACACACACAATGGCCATCAAGGATTTTCATTTATCAGGTAATTTGACTAATATGAAAAGACAGGCATAGCTAAAGCAAGGTGTGCATGCTTATTTAAGAAAGACCTTCATGACCAAGGTCAACAAAGGCCCATTTATTTGCATGATGCTGACTTGAACCTTTAATTCAGCTATAAAACGTTTAGGGCCACCCTCTGCGGGTAGTTGATTGAGAAAGAATGCAAGAGAGAAAGAAAAAGTGAGAGAAAAGCATATTGCATTTGAATAAGAGCTGAGGTTTGGTATTTAGCCATTGGTTGCAACTTAACTCAAGGTCGTTTTCCTGTAATTGGTTGCATGGAGGATTTCACAGCATCTACTTTGCAAAGGAATGAAAGCGAAGCAGGAACGACTGCAGCCTACAGCTGGAATGTAAAGAGCTCTTGCAGATGCAACAGATCCTCTGGGCTGCAAACTTTTTACATATGCATTAGATTATAGGCTGGTCAGATCAATATTGCAGTCCTGAACGCTTCGTGCCTGTGCAGAATAAGCCGTGATGTGTCATATCTCCCTCACCCTCAGCTACACTTAATTATTGATAGCTTCCCTCTCCGTCCAAGCCAATCAAAGCACAGTGGAGTTGCAGTGACTCTGCCTTACGTGGGAAATAGTGGGAGTCACGCCAAAGGAAATCATGTGTCATTGTTCACACATGGTCACCTCAATATCGCACCCGCCATATTCTGTTTGATATTCTACTGATCATGTCGCTTGCAGTGCAGAGCTCCGTGATGGCTTCTATTAAGGGTTCTGGATCCAATTTACACTCTGCTTGAGCCCCTCGCGTAGTAGCAGCACTGCGCCCAGTAGCGTGGCTATGCTAGCTCAGATTTTAAGATTACATGAACACACCTGTGAATGCTAAACATGAATTCACAAAATAAAAAGCAAAAGCAAGAAAAGCTCCTGTGAAGCACAGATGTGAAAAGCTCCCATAAATAAAAGCGTAGCATGCAGAATGGTTTCCTGATTTGGTGTCGACAATCTTTTTTTCTTCTTCTTCTTTTTTTTTTTTTCTGGAGCATCACTTGTACACAGAATTAGCTTATAATTTAATTGGCTAAGCTCTCAAAATGGTCACATGTCATTTTGCTGTTATTTTTCAAAACTGATTTATAGTAAAAGCAGGGTTTCTCTTTTTTTCCTTTTCCTTTCTTTTTTCTTTTCCTTTCTCTGTCTCTCCCCCCACCCCCCTCCTTTTACCCTTCCTTTTTCTTTTGCTCTTTTTTCACCCTTACATTTTGGCCTTTCTTTCACTGCCTTCCTTTTGCCTTTGAATTTTCTTTTTATACTTTTGTCTCTCATTCCTTTTCTGTTTTTCAGAAACATTTCCTTTTTCATCCATTTTGTCACCTTCTTTTTCTGTCTCTTTCCTTTGGCTTTCTTTCATCCTGTCTCCCTATCTTTCCTTCATTCATCTTCACTTTCTTTCTCTCTTTTCTTTTTCCAACAAAGTTTAAGGATGAAAACTTGAGGGTGGCAATTTTCTTTTTTAAACCATTATCGAATCTTAGCACAGTGGTCCTCAAAGTTTGGGGCGCACAGGTACTGCAAGGGGAAGGTGGAAGATCAGCAGAAAAAAGAAAACAGCCGTTGCAACAGCATTCAAGTGCTAGCTGCCTTTATGGCACTGAATTCCAATTCCACTGAATCGTTCTTAGACTGTTGACTTGTCACCGTCTGAACAAGCCCGACATAGGAGTTCCTTGCCATAGAAAAACATCTCTTTAGCGGACAGCATCACAAGCTGCTGTGAACTCGTCGCAGCATGGAAGACATACAAGAAGCTGATGCACTGTCAAAAGAACTCATTGCAGCCACCGATTATATATTGTTCATCCAAAGCATCACTGAAATATTAACTTTTAATTTAAATCAACAGAAAAAGTTATGTTCTGATCCATTTTTTTTTCTTAATTACTGTTATATTTTCCAATGATTCAAAGGGTATTACAAGAGAAACTGGTAACACTTTACAATAAGTTTTTTTTAGTTAAACATTAGGTAATGTATTATTAACTAACATGAACTAACCGTGAGCAACACATTTGTTACTGTATTTACTATCTTCGTTAATGTTAGTTAATGAAATACAGTTGTTCATTGTTTGTTCATGTTAGTTCACAGTGCATTAACTAATGTTAACAAGATCCATTTTTATAATTTTTAGTGAAATTATTTGGTAGCCAGAGGTGTGGTGGGTGGGGGCACCAGATTTTTTTTTAAATGTTTAAAGGAGGGCGTGACCAAAAAAGTTTGAGAACCACTGTCTTAGCATTTCATTGCTAGTAACATGTTGGTTAAACATATATAGGCTATATGTGTCTATATGCAGATGGAATAGATGATTAGTTTCAGTTGAACTTGTTTCATAAACATGAACCATGACCAGAAAATAATAGGGGATAGTTCACCCAAAATTGAAAATTATGTCATTACATCCCCATGTCTTTCTTCTGTGCAACATAAAAACATATTTTGAAAATTTTTCTGAATGTTTTGTTTGATTGTTGTTTTATTTGTCCAAACAAAGAAAGTCAATGGTCAGCAAGGCTGCTTGGTCACCAACATTCTTCAAAATATCTTTTGTGTTCAGCAGAATAAAGAAAGCCATGTTTGGAATGACATGAGGGTAAGTAAATAACAACAGAATTTTCAGTTTAGAGTGAACTATCTAGCTCAACCCTATGAAAGCTTGTTTCCAACACTGAATGAAAAGCAAAAAAGGCAATTGCGAGTTATAAAGTCAGAATTTTGAGGTATAAAAGTATTTTGTTTCCTCAGAATTGGACTTTATAACAATTCAGAGAAAAAAAAGTCAGAATTGCGAGATATAAACTCGCAATTGTAAGGAAATGTCAGAATTGTGAGATGTAAACTCACAATTGTGAGAAAGTCACAGCGATCATCTTTCACATTTTGTTATTCCATGGTGGAAACAAGCTTCCATACAATCCAGTCTAAAAATTGAATGGCGAACTCAAGTTTTGCACAGATATGCTCTGGAGATTTGCCACAGATTTGGCACAGTATAGGGAGCAACCTGAGTTCAAGTACCTTGGAAGAGGGCACATTACTAAGAGGCCAGTTGATGTATTTCAGCTCATGGGTCACCCTTGCCCCTGAATTTGAACCTAGAATATTTAAATTTCCAGCCCAGACTTCAAACCACTAGACCAGAACCCAAATATGCATGAGTCCAAAAGTACACACAGGAAAGTACAAAAGCACACCTTTAAATGTCTTAGAGGAACACACTCATGGATGGATACACACACACACACGCATGCACAAACACACACAAACCTACAGCACCTGTCTTGCATTTTCATACATTAGTCCTGAATGTATGAAAAAGCATCTACTCCCATGCCTCATGAGAGAAGTAAAGCGAGACAGCAGGAAACACAGGGGAGTGCACCGAACAGAAGCGAAGCATGAGAAATGAGAAACTCTGACTAAAGTAGGGAGGAGGGGCTCAGAAGGGAGGCTTCAGATGTATGAGAGAGAGATTGATGTGAGTGGGCCCATGTAATATCTTTAAAGTGGCAGGCGGAGGCCATTCTTCATTTGTCTTCCTGAGAAATGCTCTGTCAGGGCAGCCAAAAGGAATTGGAAATGAATGTCAGTTCCCTTCCCTTTCATAGACGCTTGTGTTATGACAACCCGTCATACCCTATTTTATTATTATTATTTAGGATTTAGACTGCTTTGGTTTACTGAGAGTAGCCGGGGCTGCCGAGAAGGGGCATTCCCTTCGTTTGCAACTAAGTGGTAGGGAAAATCATAAAAGGGGAAGAGGAAAAAACAAACAGGATGGAGTGGGGCCATTGAGTGATATTGCCAAGCCGCTCCCTGATTGGTACTTGAACAAGGTTGGAGCTATTATAGGAGGTGCTGAGAGAATAAAAGTTAAAGAAGCAAATATTACACTTCACTTCATTCCTCCAGACTTCATCTTGACACATCATGAAAGTGTGATGTTTATCTCCTGTGCATAAATTCACATTTCTCTACACCTTTCGGTTTATTGTCTGAACACAGGTGTTTGAAATGTGTGTTTAGGGCTCCCGCTAAGCATGGGATTATGGTTTCTTGAAGAGGTAGGCAGGTTTGACACCACTAGAGATTAAAGGCACGCGTCGTATTCCTCCCTCTCTCCGGGGGCAGACTCTGTCACTCGGAGCCGTTTGAGATGTCTGTGTTTACAATACAGGGACAAGAGCATCGCTCAGTCACGGTGACACAGTCACTCACGCATTACAGCAAAATAAATCTCCGGCGTACGGCCTGGGGTGGCTCTTCCGAACCTATTATACAAAGTACCTCCAGAACGCCGTAGTCAGTGCCATTGTGTGATTGATTCTCTAATCAGAAGCTGATTATGATGAAGCCCTCCCACGGAGAGCCATTAAATGAATGAAGAAAAGCACCTATGATGAGAATCAATAAAACCGTGCTGAACATAATGCAGTGTTATGATGTTAGATGACACTTTCCTTTCCTTCAGCTAAAATCAGTTGGTCTCTTTGTCACTGGGGTTTAAAGGTTACAAGTATGGATTTGAGAGTAATAGTCCGAGAGTTTCCGGCCTCTCTCACGGACATGAGCTAGACCTGAGGGACGCCACACCGTTTGCATCAGGATGACTTGTACGTTTGTCTTGAAGATATGCTGTGTGTGGCGGCAGCCCTGGGATTACCAGAATTAGCTACAGCAGAAATGGTGGTGACTGCTGATACACCCAAAACCTATCACCGGCATACCATTAAGATGTCTGAAGGTTATCATATCTGGTGGCCACATCTAACAAGTGTTTGCAGATGCCTCTCTGGATGTTGATTCATTAGCAGCGGTCATAGTGGTCAGATGGATGCTGATGGCTGCAATTCTGTCACTGGCTGTCGTCTTCGGGCCGTCTCCGTCTGCTTGGAGTGGGGAATTGGGAGGAATGAGCTGGGTATAGCAGGTGAGATGCGGCCCTGCGGTTTTGGCATTTTGTCTATGTTTATCGTGTTCCCACGCTGTTCCTCCTCATTGCCTCTCTGTAAGGCTCTCCCTGGTGGCCTTGTCACTCTAATTAGGTGACAGACGGCAGCAAACAATATCCCTCATTACTGCTGACATGGGCGACGCACATAGTCACACACAATTGTTTTCCCTTCTTATATACACAAACAGAGAAACACACACACACGCACACGGAAGAGGCTAAAACAAAGATATGCGCAGTGACAAGCATCAAACTTGCACAATGTCTCATTCTCATCCTCAAACAATCACTCCAGAAGCTGAGCCCTGTCCTTAGCCAAGGTTAAGCAGATGTTGGAAAAACTGCCCATTATTTTGGTACGCATCTCAAAATAAATATGAGCATAATGCTGGTCGTTCTCCTGTCACTATGGTGTTTGGCAGTATCGTGGGTACTGTGGTGTCTGTGGTATTTTAGGAAGCTAGTTTTTACATCACACACACACACACACATTAAAGGAATAGGTCAACCAAAAACAAAAATTCGATCATCATGTTCTTCCAAACCTGATTTGTTTTTATCATATAATATGGATGGAATGTCCAGGCTTTGAGTGTTTACTGTTTACATGAATCAAGTGAAATGTCATGCTCCAAAAAGGAAAAAAAAAAAAAAAAACTTAAAAATGTCATATATGCACAAATATAATCAATGTCTTTTGAACTGTGTGAGGAAAGGACCAAAATATCAGTCATTAATTGCTGAAACATCACATCCTCCACCATAGCTCTCAAATCTTATTTGGACTTGTAGTGAATTAAACAAATTCAAGCTTCCAAAGTCCTGTCACAATCGTCTAAAGATATGCGATATGTTTCAAATTAAACTTGCCACGTCTTAAAGGGATAGTTCACCCAAAAATTATCCCATGATTTACTCATCCTCAAGCCATCCTAGGTGTATATGACTATCTTCTTTTAGACGAACACAATCGGAGATTTTATTTGAAGACAAAAAAAAATAAATAAAATAAATGCATCCATCCATAAAACAATGAAACAGCCATACGCATTCGATGTACGTCCAAAAAGCGTTAACTTCTGCGAAGTAGTACACAATGCCAGGACATTATACACTAGAGTTGTCAATACCGACTTCGGTACCTAACGGTACTGAAATTTTAAAAATGTGACGCTTTGAGTGCTGTTGAGCATATTCATGAACACCTCTGATTGGCCACTGTGTTGACACGCTCATCGGATATGTCTGTGATTGGCTACAATGGTCAACTCACGGGAGTGTTTGAAAGCACACGAAAGTGTTTGAATTTGAAAGCGTTTTGAAAGCGGGAGCGCTTGAAAGCAGGCGTCTATCAGTGGACTGGTCCGCGATAGATGCCTGCTTTCAAACGCTCCCATGTGTATTTGTGTAAGCGCTTGGTGAAAAGCTTCATTGATGACTATTTACAACGTTTTTACAGCGTTGATCATTGTAGCCAATCACAGACATATTCGAAGAGCCGTGAACACAGTGGCCAATCAGAGGTGTTTACGAATCCGCCCAACAGCGCTCAAAGCATCACATTTTTTAAATTTCAGTACCAACTAGGTACCGAAGTCGGTACTTTTGACAACTCTATTCTACACAATGACATGACTTACTACGCGTTATAGTGTAGGATATAGCGTAGTACGTCATGGCGTATTGTAGAACGTCATGCCATTGTGTGCTACGTCGCAGAAGTTAACGCTTTTTTAGACATACGCCGAATGCGTATGGCTGTCGTGCAGGAAGCTCGTTATTTTACTTTATAAAGTTTTAAATAAGGATATTTGTCTTACACAAATGCATCGATTTGCTTCAGAAGGCCTTTATTAAGCCCCTGGAGTCTTCAAAATGTGACCACCCATTCACAACCAAACCTTGGAGGAATAAGGATATTTTTTATCATATACACCTAGGATGGCTTGAGGGTGAGTAAATTATTCTTTCTCTTCTTCTCATTATTATACTTTTTTCAGATATGGCATGCAGTGACTTTCATCTGTTCGTCACATCCTTGTATTGGGTATAATGTCCTGACAGGCAATGCTTTTCCACTCTGTCTACAACACATGCGCGCGCACGCGCACAAACATTCGTTTTTGTGAATTGTGGGGACATTCCATAGGTGTAATGGTTTTTATACTGTACAAACTGTATTTTCTATCCCCCTACACTACCCCTACCCCTAAACCTAACCATCACAGGAAACTGTGCACACTTTTACTTTCTCACAAAAACTCACTCTGTATGATTTATAAGCCTTTTGAAAAGTGGGGACATGGGTAATGTCCTCATAAGTCACCTCTTTTTGTAATACCTATGTCATATGTCATTATACACATTTGTGTCCTGATATGTCACAAAAACGTGCGCGCACACACACACACACACACTCACACTCACACAATAATGATCACCATTCTCTGCTTCCATGCAATTTGCAACTATTAACCTTGTGACAGAGAAGTGTCTGTTTATGAAATGTAGCATAATTATAACCTATGCAGATGATCCTTTCCTTTTGCTGCTGCCAAGACTGCCAGACCTTCCAGGACTCCCTTACATGGGTTATAGGGCATCCAGCACCGATGGCCATTTTATATTTTTGATGATTCCCATTTTTGCTCTGTAACTGATTGTACAATGTCAAGGCCATTTGTTTTGCTGTTTTACATGTGACAGACATACATTTTTCAGTTTATTAAAGGAAATTGGCAATTGCTGCAAAACACCTGGGTTTCCAAAGTCCAGAGCAGATTTTGTAAAAAAAAAAAATGAGGCAGAATTCACAAAAGTCCCAGAAGATAAAAGCATTGAAAACATATCTTGCATTTCACATCATAAACATCTGGGAATGCAACTCATTTTTGTCTCACATTTGACTGACAGTATGTCAATCATTTCAATAAGCCTCAATGATATAGAAACTTGTGAGTGCAGTATTTCTTCATTTCCCTTTTCACATTAGCACACACATTTGTTGATCAGAAGGTTCACAAACAACCACATTACAAGAGATGATATATTTATGTCATACTGCTTTAGTAGGAAAATAAATAGCTGGGATTGGGGAAAGTCGGAGCAATGAAACACTGTAATCGAATAAAAGAGCACTTCACCTATTTTCCTGGTGAAACCACACATCTGAAGGAAGAATAGGGAGAATACCTCAGTCTCATGCTGCGATGCTCATCCTTGCTCTTTTGAATTCCTTTTCCTGTCTAAGCCTTTTCTGCAACTTTCTTTTCACAGACAGAATAGAGTTCAAAGCCTCCAAAAATCACAACATCACCCGCTAAAATAGCTCTATTATGAATGGGGTTCAGGGGCGGTTTGCTCCACTGACTGCGTGTTTTGTTGAGGGTTGATTGTTGTGCCTAGACTGGGAAAAACTCTCCTTCAAGGTTTTTATATCTGTGCTTATGATACATTATTGTCCTTTGATACATTAACTCAGTGCACAGCAGAATACATTATTTGCAGCCACTAAAGTTTTTTTTCTTTTTTTTTTTCACATTGCCAAAAATTGATTATCTTGACTCCTGAACCTTCAATGTATTTATACATTTCACTTTGCAAGCTTGTTCTTCCTCACTAATGTACACTACACTTCAAAAGTTTGGGGTCGATAAGAAGTCTCTATCAAGGCTACACTTATTTAGTTAAAAATACAGTATATTGTGAAATATATTATCCATTTCAAATAACTGTTTTCTTTTTTATCATATTTTTCTTTTTTAATGAATAATGATTTTCAGCATCATTCCAGTCTTCAGTGTCAGAAATCATTCTAACGTTGATTTGCTGCTCAGAAAACATGTCTTATTACTATCAATGTTGAAAACAGTTTTGCTGTTTAATATTTTTGTGGAAACCATGATAAAAAAAAATTCAGCATTCTTTGATGAATTGGTCAGTTCGAAAGAACAGAATTTATTTAAAAGTTAACAACATTACAAAAGTTTGTAATATTACACTATAAAAAAATGGTGAGTTAAAAACAACCCAAGTTGGGTTAAAAATGGTCAAACCCAGTGATTGGATTGTTTTAACCCAACATTTAAATGTTTGCTGGGCAGTTTTATTTAACCCAACTATTGTTTAAAAATTACTGTATGGCTAAAATGAACCCAAAATATGTTGGAAAATTAAAAATCAGACACATATATTACTAGAAGCAACAATAACAACCAGAAGGTGAACATTTATTAATAAGAAATGTATTGTTTAATTATTGTTAAACTTATCAATTCAGTTCATTTAATAAACATATTAATAAATGTTAATTTTCAATATACTTTGGGTTGATATTAAGCAAGCAATACAGTAATTTTTAAATAATATTTGAGTTAAATAAAGCTACCTAGCAGGTTGGGCAAATATTTAACCCAACTGCTGGGTTAAAACAACCCAATGACTGGCTTTGTCCATTTTCAACCCAACTTGGGTTGTTTTTAACCCAGCATTTTTTAGAGTGTGTAAATATATTCTCCTCACTGTTACTTTGTATAAAGTATTAATTTATTTATTTTACTTTCTTTTTTTTTTCTTACTGACCCCAAACATTTGAACAGTATTGTACAGTTTGAGATTATACTTTGACATGAGATTACACGCAAACTAGCATAAAAACTTCCAAGGCAGGCAGCTTCCTAGTCATTCTCCAAAGCTTCTTATTCAGTTGCCAGACCACACAAACCTAAATCTCAAAACTCTTATCCACCGGCATTACAAGTAAACCTAGTCCTGTTAGTCAAAACAAGGGCTTACGATCATAAAATATAATTCTTTTTTATCTTTTCTTCCCTCATAATACTTACCCTGAGCAGTATCATGTAAATCAAGGAGTGTAATGCTTTTCTGATCGACTGAACATGCTCAAGCAGATGGGGGGATGTGTGCTGTCTCGTGTGTGTGCGCACTTGTTCTCCAGACGGCTGTTCTGGTGGCATACGGACCCTCAGGCCGTGTGTGTGACCTTAATGGCTGCAGCATATGCCATCAGTAATCTGATTTGGAGATTGTGAACGAAGAAATGAAAGGAAAAGCAGAAAAAGAGAGATGTTGGGATAGAGTGGGAGCTATTACTCTGGATTCTTCTCTCAATGGACTTCCACATGTAATATTCAGATCTAGGTCATGGTGAAGTATGAAGTTCATGCCTAACATGAAGTAAACATGATGTGAGGGTATGCAGAGGAACCATATTTTTAATATCTACATAAACTCAAAATAGAAACCCTCCTTATATTATCTGCTTTAATGCATGATTTGAGCACTTCTCAAACATTTCATGCCACCTTGGATCAAATCAGAACTCAAATGACCACCTAGACAACAATGTCTTGCTAATTTTTTTCAGCACTCAGCAAACTGACGTCACAACCTTGAGCACAATCCAAGTGACATAATGCCATATTTTGATTAACATCAATTTAACAGTAGTTAAAGGGATAGTTCACCCAAAAATGAAAATTATCCCATGATTTACTCACCCTCAAGTAAGGTGGACTAAGGATATTTTTCGATATGTCCGATTGTGTTCGTCTGAAAGAAGATAGGCATATACACCTAATGTAAATCATGGGATAATTTTCATTTTTGGGTGAACTACCCCTTTAAGATAAATCATACTGCTACATGACCCTCATCAGTTAGTTAACCTTTTGCAGATTTGTGGTAGGACCGTACAAGAGCAAAACCTTAAAAAATACACTAAAGGGGCCATTTAGAACACATTTTTGCATTCTACTGTGCTATTTTTCAATTGTTTTTCCATTCAACTGTACTACTTTTCCACTGTTTTTTAATGTAAACATGCGCTCGATGGGCATCGTTGGGCTCGTGTCTCACATGTTTTGCAGAGTCTTGCACGACACAGCGCTCTAAAAACATGGCACTCAAGTTAAAAAAAAAAATCCACATCAAATGCTTGCATATCACATTTTTCCGAAAGGGACCATACCACTGTGGAACAGAAAGCACTGTGGTGCTTTTCAGTTGTTTTCTATGTGAACATGCACATGTCTTTTGCAGAGTTTGCTCATGACACAGCATTCTAAAAACGCAGCGCTCAAGTTAAAACAAGTTAAACTTTCCTTGTCTTTTTTATTCCCTGCATTCTGTATGAATAGCCCCTACAAGTACAATTATAACATTTAAGGATTATAAAGTAATTTAATTTTTTTCATTTTGCTGTACAATTTAAACACTAATAAGTCATATCTTTTAAAATAAAAACTTCTCCCAACTGTCTAAAAAGCCCGTGGAACTGTTCAGCCATGGTTTCATATCCAACGCCATGCACGAAACTGAGTGCTAAATCTAGTGTCTTTAAAAGCTGCCTGCATTTCAATGAGCATGTCGACGCTTATTTTGAGGGCATAATATCTCGCCTTTCTTGTCGATCTGCTTATTTGTTTGGCACTCTCTCTTTAACATTTTCAATAAAAATGTGGTATGTAAATTCTGATCAGCACAGTTCCACCACCATGCAATTTTTCAAATCCAACATTGGAGAAGAAAAATTTAATCTTAGCATTAAAGTCATAGATGCTCAAATCTGTTTTGTGTATATATCAAAGATTATAAATAAAATATGGAAAAACCAAGTATCATGTAGGACGATTTAAGAGACACTTTTTACAATATTTTTTCAAAGTGAAAAACAATAGAAGATTCAATGTACGTTTTTGCTATCAAGTCATTTATCCTATAATTATTTAATATAATTTACCACAATAAACAATCATAAACTGCATGTTTTAAAAAACAAAAACAAAAACAAAAAAACAAAGCAGAACATCTACAAGCAGTCAGGATGAATACACAAACAGTATTACATCACTAGCTCGCTCTGCCTGTTGCCCCAGCAAAAGCGGGATTAAACTCTCCTATGTACAAACAGTTAATCTAAAGAAAATCCTGCACATTAGATAGCATTCACCACCCCTTTCCCTTCAGCTGGCATTCAGCCACCGTGCATAATGGCATCCTGTGGATTAAGTAGCCTAGCATTAAGCCATTTCTTTCTTTAAGACCATGTGACTGAAAAACAGCAAGTAAAGACTTACAAAAACACATATGCATGTTTAATCCACATGACAAAAAATACTGATACAAACAGTTAATAAACAAGAAACTGGAGCACACCAATGTTGTTTGTGTTATCTGTTGAAAGCTGAATGGAAACAGGAAAAATGGTTGTGGGAAACAGCTGTGTTGTTAAGCACAAAAACACAACTTTTATCATAGAACATATCAAAACAACTGTTTGAACATCCAACTGACCTCAGAGTGATGTCTGTAACCCTGACAACTTCGCAAATCATTACAATCACAGAGGTCATGAAGACAGGCACCTCAATACGGAACTGTTGCCCTGTGCGTGACTTCTGACACAAACACACCTGAGGCTGCTGGCACTGGAGTCGGGGTTAAGGCCAACTACAAACAATCAGCAGCTGCCTTGGGTCCACTCCAGGCAATTTCCATCAGGGTATTGTAGTCTTAACGACTTGACCTCTGTAGTCCCCGGATAGGAAGAGAAGTAAATGCATCTCATTAGTCGATCTGGATCGCTGGTTTTCAATCCTGTTTCTCAGGGCACCCCTAACAGAATGTTTTTGTTCCTATCCTGGCCCTCCATGTCTCACTCAATTAATCAAGTGCTGACTGAGGACTACAGATTTTTTAGCTCTGTTTAACATCAGAGCTAAAAGTGATCTGTCGGGTTGGGCTTTCAATTTAAAAACCACAAAAAGCACTTTCTTTAAACGCATACAGGTGGATATGTAAGAGTTTTCTTAAGTTGAAATGAAATCAATATCGATCTAATAGCTTAATATGTGAGCATGGTGCTGGCAATGCCAAGGACATGGGTTCGATTCCCAGGAAAAGCATGAAAAGATGTATCCATATGCTCTTTCCCTCTCATTTTACAGTCCCCACAGGACTTCTGACAAAGGGTAATGTGTTAACTATTAGCAAAACTTAGATTTACATTCAGATGTCCTGCATTTTGGTATACTGATCTTTGAAAGTTTAGGGTAGGTAGGATTTTGTTTAATGTCTTTGAAATAAGTCTCTAACAAGGCTTCATTTATTTGATCAAAAATGCAATAAAACCAGTATGATTGTGAAATGTTATTACAATTTATATCTGTTTTCTATTTTAATATTTTTAAATGAAATTACTCCTGCCGTTACTCAGTCTTCAGTCTTGCCATTAAATGAAATCAAGTACCGTTTTACATTTTCATTAAACAACCTATCAGTTTCACAGGGAAATTGCAGAAATGAAATGGGGTGCGGACAGCAATTTAGCTTGACTTTAGAAAGGGAAGATTCTTTTTGATGCCCTTGATTTTAAATGTGACAACACCTTCTGTATGTGGTTCAGCAGTTTTGTCTGCTCTCAAAACATGAGTTGGCAACCCACGTTGCAACTCACAGACACTGTAAACACTTGTGGCAACTCATTTAAATCTCAAAGAAGTTTGTTTATGTCAAGCCTAGAGCTTAACTTATCTAGATTGTAACATGTACTGAAAAGTAGACCATCGAGGTCAGACAGTGACGCTTTAAGGACATCTCAATTTCCTCCTCTTTCTCTTTCTCTCAATCCATCCGTCTCTATAACTCACTCGATCTTGCTCTTTCTCCTTCTCTGTCTTCGTATGTCTTGAACCCAAATATATATTGACAGCCTACAAATTGCTTCAGGACTAGGCAGTGAGGTGTTTTAAGAGAAAGTCATTTTTAAAAGAACCATTGAAATTACTGCTATGTACAGAAGACTGGTTTAGACCGTATGAAGTGTTGTATTTATTATCCCTCCCAACCCACAATTAATCATACACACATTTCTACAATCCTTAACTTTATCAAAAGATTCGGTCTTACCAAGGATTGAGAACGTTGTATGACGATCAGAGGTTTCAAGGTGGAGTCCACACCAGCTCAGTCAGGGTCCGGTGCTCTTGAGGCTCGATGGAGTAAAGTAATTGCAGGTTCAGATAATAGTCTTATGTAAAAAGTAATTTCACTCTGAGTCTTATTTAGAAAAGTTTACGAATCGCCAAATACAATGGCTTCGGTTTAATAACAAGATACAGAATAAAAAAAAGACAAAGAACATAAAAGCGAGTAAAGTCTTCACCCGAGGTGCGGCAAATTTCTGTTGTACAACTTCCAATATATATAGTCTGATCACATCCTCTTCCTGACATAAAAACATTTACTTGTTTGTCAAAGTATGAGTGTAACACTTCGTATATAGGCTACGGGAAGAAGGAGGCGGGAACCGGCGAACGTTTAACAAAACTTTAATTCAAAATAAACAAATACAAAACGAAAGTAATGCCGGCAGACCCTCGCGGACGTCTGCCGGCCACACAAACATAATACAACATAAAATAAAGTCCAGGCCTGGTCCTCTCTCGTCCTTCACTGTCGTCGCTCCTCCTTTTATGCTCCCGGAGCTCCTCCGTGAGCATCCTCGCGCCGTTCTCTCACGGCTCTCGCCCGCCCTGGTCGCCACATACCCCCATCGCCCCTCGCAGGCCTGGGGGTACTCCCGAGACTGCGCTCTACTCCCCCCCGGGGCCTGTCTCGGCGGCCGCAGCACCTGGGGGTAAGGACAGACGAGACGAGAGAAAGGAGACGGAAGCAAGGGGAGCGACAGGACGAGAGAGGGGAGAGAGGAAAAAGAAAGAAAGAAAAAAATTCTGGGTCCGGTTCCCAGACACACTGCCGCTCGGTCCTCAGCCAACCGAGAGGCTCTTCCTCGCGGTGCCATGCGATGGCACTGGACGCTTGGTGGACGGCCTGATCCTCGACCGCCTCCTGGCGCCCGGCGATGGCTCCTCCGGCTGAGGGCAGCCGGCAGCGACTCCCCCGTCCCCTGCTCCTCCCCTTCATGGCGGACGGTAGCAGGCTCCGGCCCACGGCGAACGGCACCGCGAGAGGCTCCGGCCCACGGCGAACTGGACGGCAGCCACCCCAGCTCGTCCCAGGAGCACGGCATCCGGGTCTCCGTCCCACCTTTCACAAGGCTCCAGTACCACCGCCTCGGGCAGCCTCTCGCGGTCTTCACTCCCGCGCTGCCCGAACTCCGCAGCACCGCGATCCCCCTCAGCAGCGAGGGCTCTCTGACAGCATGTCCCTCCTTCCTCCCGGGTTTCGGCACCAATGTAACACAGTTCGTATATACGGGAAGAAGGAGGCGGGAACCGGCGAACGTTTAACAAAACTTTAATTCAAAATAAACAAGTACAAAACGAAAGTAATGCCACACAAACATAATACAACATAAAATAAAGTCCAGGCCTGGTCCTCTCTCGTCCTTCACTGTCGTCGCTCCTCCTTTTATGCTCGCGGCGTTCTCTCGCGGCTCTCGCCCGCCCTGGTCGCCACAATGAGATACAAAGGTCATTTACAGGTTACGCCCGCTCAACGACTTTTAACACATTTTCTAACTTGAACTTCGCAACCTTAACACTGACTACTCCTTAAACAATTCTAGTTCTGCAAAAAGGCATACAGTTTGCTTAGCTCGCTTTAAAAATACACATTTTCGGTTAACTTGTGGTAAAAGCATACGTTAGCTTTGCATTAGTTCCTCTTAATACTTCTCCTTTCAGCAACTGAACCATACATTGTGGTTAGCTTTGCTTAACACTTCTAAAAAATAAGAAAATGTGAATACAGCTTGGCCAGTCTACATTTTAACCTTTTTGGCCTTTACACACAATAATCAGACTCAACCGGCGCTGAAACTTTTGTATTCAAAGCTTCAACCTCGTTTGTAATCTGTTCCAAGTCACACATAAAAGTATTCAACATACATGATTGTTTAATAAGCATGATCAATCTCAAATTAATTCTTTGCTGTTGTCTCAGTAATTTAAGCATTTCTTTGGCCTTCGGATCCATCTTCATCCCTTACACTCTTGTGGTCCTTCTTCTCTTCCTCATCTTGTTCTTTCTTGATTTTATCTTGTTCTTTTTGCAAACCTTGAGTAATCAAATTGACCATATCAACTCTAGGTTTCCCCTGATGAATTAGTTCTTTTGATAGGAAATTTTCAGTACAGTTCATATTTGTTAGAGCCGTCTCCACAACAGAAGGAAAAAAAATGAAGAAAAAAAACATGTTATCCCCAAGACAAGCAGGATTAATAGTGTGTGAGGGGGGTCTTATTGTCATAATTGGCTTATTTCCATGCAATTTGCTGTTTTATTACTTGAATAGGTTGGTGGGAAAGACACTCTATACCCCTGGATTTCACTGGCTTTATTTGGAATTCAGCATTTGGGAGTTTAAAATTACAGCTTACTCAAGGCTACAGTTCAATAGGCACTGCTGATTAGATTTTATTGAAATCATTGATGCATCTGCTGCTCATTTATGACAACGTGGCATAGTTAGGCCAGTAATTTTCATCATTGTCTGAAGAAAATAAAATAAAATTGGATACCTAACCGAAAGCATTTTTCCCTCCATGGCATTTAAACAATTAAAACACGAACCTAACCTCTGAATACAAAATAACCAACGGATCATAATACAATATTGCAATATTGCAAAGATGCATTGTTTAGTTTTAATAACCTGTCATGCATGATTTTCAGGCTGAAAATTCAGACAATGTGAGTGAACAAATTTTATCCTGTGAAAATGTGGGCGATGTGAGCTGCTGTGGAGGAATGTTCCATATTCATTACAGGTTAAGATCAACATTCATTACAGGTTAAGCGACAGCATTCGTGGCATAATGTTGATTATCACAGTAGATAATAATAATAATAATAATAGTTATTATTATACAACTTAGTCCTTTAGTTTGAATAGTTCTAGTATAGCCAGACTTGGTTAACATGTGGTTAATGCAATAGAATCACTTACTAACCAAACTAAATGCTTAAATATATGAACAACATCACATTTTGCAGCCACTGTCTATTATGATTAAACCCAAAAAAAAAAAGTTAGTTGAACAGTGAATGTTCCTTTAAGCAAACCAGCATTCTAGATTATATGAAGATAAGGAAGTATATAAGTAACAGATAAAATGTTTTCTGAATCATCTGATCTCCTTCATACATGTGCATCTTCAAGTTTTCAGTTTGATACGAATCACTGCACTCTTAGTACTGCTTTTAGAGACTGAGACTAGGTTTACAATTTATGATCCTTTTATCTGAGAATCTGCACTAATATACTTTAATTCAGAGTATGCTTAATCTGTGTCCTCAGTTGTCCAAAGTTGATCTGTCACTAACACTACCTCACTCTCCTTGGTCTTTCATCTATACAACATGCCAGTTACTGGAAATGAGGGGAGGATCAAATTAGCCACTGCAAATCCTTTTGAAGTAGCTCTATCAAATATGATGAGATTAAAGGAAAACAATAAAGTGTTTTTTCCCCTCTCTCTTATGACATTGCGCACAGTCAGACTCAGTGCCATGAGCCATTTATAGGAAAATGTACACAGAACCCAAAAGAGATTCTCCTTCTAATATCACGCAAGCCTGGACTGGACAGACAGAACAATGTGGAAAAACAAAGAGGTAGAGAGATAAGGGGTGGGATGGATGGGCATAATGCCCAAAATAGAATAAATGGGAGTATCCTATTTCCTGTGTTAAACTAGATTTAGTGTGCCTGAGGTGTACACATTGCCAGACTACACATTTGTTTCTTGTTTTACAAAGTTGTCTTATTCTTGGTAATTATTAGACAAAAACACATTTTGATAAGCTGTGATACGGATGCTATCTTGGTGTGTAATTAATTATTGTGCTTAATTGTTGCCAAACTGTTTATTGAGCTTACAGTACTCTGTTACTTTAAAGAGGTTTTTAGTCTTGACAGACCCAAGGATTCTCCAACCAGATGCTCAACCAAACCAAAAAACCTTATAATAACTAATAACTAGGGGTGTGACGAGACACTTAACTCAAGAGACGAGATACGAGATTGGGTTCATGAAAACGAAATGAGACAAGGCTTCTCCCCTGTATGATTTCACATGAGTCTCTTCAGACCTAACTCTACATGAATTATGAGCTTCCAGAACTTCTGATTGAGACTGTGTGTGACCTCCTAATTGAATTCCTTTCTACAAATTGAACATAGAAAAAAATGTTATTTCTTTTTGTTATTTATACTGTTTTTATTTCTTAGTCTTATTAAGTGCAAACATAATCAAAGTACACTCTCTCTCAATATTCAAAGTGCAAACAGAGACCAACTACACAGCCAAGCCTCCCAATATCACAGAAAGATTTGATATTGGGAGACATCAATTTGCTAGCATCAGGGAGCTCGCGTTTTACTTTCGCTTTCGAATTCGCGATCGCACATACACTGTGTATAAGGAGCAGCGGTGCTGAGCGTGCATTCTACAAGATAAGACATTTATCAGACGCTTAGGCTCTGTTGTGCAATGAATCCTCCGCCATCGTCTTGTCAGTCATCTCACCTTACTCTCGTCACGTGATCAGTGAACTGTGATTCCTGCTTCACTGTGTGCGACTGCAGCTCGTGCTGGATGAACAGAACAGATGTTTACAATAGTTTACAATTGAAGCAAATGAAGTTTTTTGTTTTTGTTTTTTTTTTTACAAAAAAAGCAAAAGGACAGTGTAATGTAAATGTAGCGGTGGCATACACCGAACTAATTTCACCCTCACGGCGAGACTGCCTTGACAAGAAATCTCGTCACATTTTAATATCGAGCGATCTGTCACACCCCTACTAATAATTATATTTCACCTTATAATAACAAACATTAACTAACTACATAATATTACTACATGGTATGATGTTTAAAAGATCAAATTAAATTAAAATTATAACTAAAACATATTCTGGTATTAGGGATTTTTCTTGTTTTGTTCTGTTGCTGATCCTAGCAATCCATTTCTGGCCTCCTTGTCCATCTCGTCCTCAACTTTCCCCACTGATTCACTTTTTGACACACTCAAAAAATACAAAAACAGCATTTTTCTTTCATTTCAGCAAGCGGAAAGAAAAGCCTAGCACGCAAGTCTTATGAAAACTGGAGAGGCACAGTATTCCCCTTCCCCACTGACTCAGTTGACTCTGTCTCAGTTCACAGTTTACACTCATTACCTTGACATGGCTTAAGGACATATTAAACTCTGACATCTCACTGTATTCTTAATGACACAGTTTTATTTTTCACTTCCCTTGCCTGTCTGTCGAGCAAAAACAAGGAGTCTCTCAACAGCTGAACATACAAGTTAATATCCCTTGAGGCTGCAGAAGCTAGTTCTTGAGGTGGGGCTGCACAACAATGAAAACATAAACTTTCATTTTATTGATGAACACAATGGGGGTCATTCTAGTTTACCTCAGGGCCTTCTATTGTTTTGTTTTTTTGTGGATGGGATGAAAACAGTTATGGGACTCAGAAATCCACAAAACAGCCTTCTTATTCATTATTGAATTGCAGTGCTGCCATGCAGCTAGGTAGTAGAGAGAGATTGAGAATTTTATTTAAGGCTTTGACACCTGAAAGAATAATAAAACATGTCCTTCTAAAACCAACAAACTGCATATCACATTAATAGTGTAATAATTGACTTAAATTAGCCGATTTGCCACATCAGTTACAAATAAAAGCTTCTATACCAATCATTCTGCAACCTTGAACCTGCTGTGGAGTGTAAAACTGCATGCTTGACTGTAACTGCATGCTCCTTATAACTTCTGAAAATGTTTTTTCCGCATTATGCAAATCCCCACCATCCTCAAAGTCTCCAGAGCCTGATATCACAGAATAATCAGTCATAACTAGCTCTTACAGCTAATCCTTCCCATTATGTGTGCAACTGCCACTTACAATTAGCGTGTTAGTTTAGCTTGTGGCCTTTGCAGTGAAATAAATATCCACCTCTTGGGCATCTATTCACAGTTGTGCAGCAATAGTTAGTATTATTTATTGTATGTATTATTACTTTGAATATAGATTTTATCCATATATTCTTAGTTTTCATTTTATTTGTAATAATTATGTTATAGCTTTCCTGTAGCTCAGTGGTTAGAGCATGGCACTAGCAATGCCAAGGTCATGGGTTCGATCCCAGGGATTGCTCATACTTCGATACAAATGTATAGTATAATGCAATGTAAGTCGCTTTGGATAAAAGCGTCTGCCAAATGCATAAATGTAAATGTATTTGCTTTTGTCATTTTTATTAGTTTTTTATTTCTATTTAACTTGTTAACTGAAATAATTGGGATAATTAGTTATTTATATTTTATTTTAGCTTTATTTAAATTAACAAACACTATTTTAATAGATTCAGTTAACAACACTGAACCTGTACATCAGTTTGCTCTACAAATGAAATTCTTGTAATTTCTTACCTGAGATTTCACACTTGCCTACCAATTAAAATAAATTAATTTACTGTTATGTCATTTATAACCCATTGTTTTTTTAATTTTATTTTTTACTTAAAGTCCCCCAGAAATCAAAATTTAAGGTTTTTTTAGCTTTTAATATGGTGTGTTCCAAAACAATGACAAAATTTGCATTTAGGGGATATAAGCAAGATGGTTAAACTTACAGTCTCTCTGTTCCGCTAAAATGGATCATGGATTTTCATGACATCACAATGCACTTCAAATTCTCATCAAATCTTCTGTCCAATCAAATGCTCTCTAGAATCTGAAGTCCCGCCCCCCTCCTACACTATAAAGAGACGTTGAATCTGCCACTGAATTCGGTCATTTGTTCAGACATTTACAAGTTCAATGGTGAATGGCACATAGTGCACTATATAGAGGATAGGGAACGATTTATACATTGTAAATATGCTTTCCATTGATGCGAATTAAGTCTGTTTTCGCGTTAGTGTCATGTGAAACGCCGCAGCGCGAGCACAGTCTTTGAACTCTGAATGCTGTATTTTAAAGTGATATAGAGGAGATTAGGAGGAGAAATGGTCAGAGATTAGAAGGAAACTAAAGCTTTATTGAGCTTAATGGCCAAGCTGTAAATGAAACGCTATTGGCTATTTTAAAAAAGGGGCGGAGCTGTTCGATATGTCCCGTCCTGTCTTCCTGTTTCAGTTGAAATTACTTCAACACATTGAATAATGCTGCGGGTTCCAACACTTCAGTGGGCCTTTAAAAAGATTTTGGAATAGTGAATAAAAAGTCTATTTTATATGGTTTATGAGGCGTATAAGGTTTTTTGCTCGTTTCTTCCTTGATATTGGAGCAACTCTACAATGGAAAGTTGTTGAGAAACATTTGGACACTGTATCTCTTTCATATACAATTTAAAATCAAACCCATTTCCATACCTTTCATGAAAAAAAATTAAAATAATAATAATAATTAAAGATACTCAAAACCCCATCTGCTCTTATGTTCACTTTTCCTTTAGTCCTCTTTGAGAAAACATTTCAACTGTGTCCTTAAGAGCCATCAACCATCATTATCTGCCTTCATCATAACCAAGCCCTCTGCCCCTGATTTGCTTTTAAGAGATACTGTACCAGACCACAAGAACAGATCAAAGCCCTAATATTATAATTCCTGCATATTCATATCTGCCTGAGGGCGGATCCCAAAGGGCCATGAAAACCTAGTCTTGCCCTTTCTGTTGTAAGTTCAGTTTTTGAACATTCATTCAGCAAAGCGCTCTGTCACCAAAAAAAAACCGATCCATCCATCGTTGTTGATAATCCTATCTTGGCAGAGATGTCATCTCTAAAACTATCTAGAAAGCTAAACAGACCACCTTCATATCTGTTCTGAAGCATAACTGTTATCATATAGCAGAGCAGCCCAGGCCGAATGGCTTAAATTGGAGATTGTGTACAAGCACTAGCCTAAAGATAAATCCCAGACCACATGCATTAGATACAATATTGAAATGATGTGCATTACTAGTGTAAATGATATATTGTTTTCACTTTCCCTTGTGGCTACATAGGAAGCAATTGAAAAAGCAATTGAGCAACCTGAAATTATTAGGTCATTAAAATGTTTTCCTGTGGTCCAATTTTACTTCGTGCTAAAATTAGCATGCTGCTAACAGTCAGTCAATTAGTCACTAGCGCACTGTCTCACACCTGCGGTCAGTCAGACGGAGGTAGATTGGAGGGGGTCAAAGAGCAGTCTGGTGTCCAGTCCTGGCTCTTCATCAAACGCTTAGCGTGGCCAGAGCAGTTTGACATCAACCAGCTGCTGTGTGTCATCTTTTCCCCTCTCTCTCCTCATCTCCGTTCATGGACATAGAAGGCTCCACTCAGATTACACTTACTTTGGCAAACCTTCATCCATCCAGAGCTGTTTAATCTTTTCCAGTAGTGAATCTCCTGCAGCAGCTGCCTGTCCTGCACCACTTTGATCACCGGTGTGCACAGTGTGTGTCTCACTGCCTTTGCCTGATCACAGCTGTCTCTGCTGGATGTGTCCTCCACCACCTCTGAAGAGCTTGGCCCTTAAAGACTGTCAAGTATACAAGACTTCATTCCAAATTCACACGACTTGGTTATGTTTCATTGTGCATTGAACTTCAGGTGTGGACCACACAGCTGCATTTTCAACCTGCAAGACCTCAATTTCACTGCAACCCTATTTTGAGCTTCAAAACTGCAATATCTACTTTTCCAGTAAAAATCTAAAAATCCTTAAAACAATTACATTTACACTATATTGCCAAAAGTATTGGGACACCCCTCCAAATCATTGAATTCAGGTTTTCCAATCACTTCCATGGCCACAGGTGTATAAAATCAAGCACCTAGGCATGCAGACTGCTTCTATAAACATTTGTAAAAGAATGGGTCGCTCTCAGGAGCTCAGTGAATTCAAGCGTGGTACCCTGATAAGTTGCCACCTGTGGAAGTCCATTCATGAAATTTCTTCACTACTAAATATTCCACGGCCAACTGTTAGTGGTATCATAACAAAGTGGAAGCAATTGGGAACAACAGCAACTCAGCCACGAAGTGGTAGGCCACATAAAAACAGACCGGGGTCAGCGCATGCTGAGGCGTACAGTGCGCAGAAGTCGCCAACTTTCTGCAGAGTCAATAGGCGAATGGAGAACGGTACTTGCCTGAATACATTGTGCCAAGTGTAAAGTTTGGTGGAGGGGGGATTATGGTGTGGGGTTGTTTTTCAGGGTTTGGGCTTGGCCCCTTAGTTCCAGTGAAAGGAACACTTTTTGGACCTCATTTTGGACAATTTAATGCTCCCAACTTTGTGGGAACAGTTTGGGGATGGCCCCTTCCTGTTCCGACATGACTGCGCAGCAGTGCACAAAGCAAGGTCTATAAAGACATGGATGAGTGAGTTTGGTGTGGAGGAACTGACCTCCTGACTTCAACCCGATAGAACACCTTTGGGATGAATTTGAGCGGAGACTGCGAGCCAGGCCTTCTCGCCAACATCAGTGCCTGACCTCACAAATGTGCTTCTAGAAGAATGGTCAAAAATTCCCATAAACACACTCCTAAACCTTGTGAAAAACCTTCCAAGAAGAGTTGAGGCTGTTATAGCTGCAAAGGGTAGGCAGTGATTTGTTATAACTAATAAATGGCTGATATTAAAATTAAAAACCATTTTGTATAAATAAATCAAATTTAAAAAGCTAAAAATGAATTTATGCATCAACATGTAGAGTATAAAAGAAAGATGTTCATTTTAAGATTGCATATAACAGTGTTATTAAATTATTACTGATCTTAAAGTTTAACTTTAAGGTGCAGATGCAAATGAGAAAATGAGCATGCACATGCACTATTGGACAATACATAATCTCAACAGATATAGATAAAAAAAAAAAGCAATCTATAATAACCGATAACCAATATGGTGTTGATATATTTAGCATTTTATACTTTTCAGAAAATATAGACCACCATTTGGGTTTAGTAAAATATTATATATTATATATATATATATATCTATATATATCTATATATTATATTCAAATGTTTGTGAACCATTGGTTCTTAATACTGTGTGTGGTTACCTGGATGATCTACAACAGTTTTTTTTGTTTGTTTTGTTTTTTTGTTTTTTTTGTGATGGTTGTTCACGAGTCCCTTGTTTGTTCAGAACAGTTAAACTCTGTTCTTCAGAAAAATCCTCCAGATTCTTCAGTTTTCAAGGATTTTTTTGCATATTTGAACCCTTTCCAGCAGTGGCTGTATAATTTTGAGATCCATCTTTTCACACGGAGGACAACTGAGGGACTCAAACACAACTTTTAAAAAAGGTTCAAACTTTTTGAATTTGAGATCCAGCTAAATTGTACTTAATTTGTCTTTAGGAAACATGCAAGCATCTTCTGTTGCTTTCGAAGGGCAATACTAAATAAATAAAAAGAAAAAAAAAGAAAAGAAAAGATATTTCAACAAAATAAGAAAAATTTAGACATCTTCATCCTGTCCAAAAGTTTTCACCCCCGGCTCTTAATGCACCGTGTTTCCTTCTGGAGCATCAGACCAAAATGTATTCAGACACCTTGAAAATTTCATTCATTATTACAGTTTATTCACTATAGTCAAAAGAAAAAGTTTAATAAAATATGACAAGATCTCAGAGTTAAACTGTGTCAGAAAAATAATTATCTTAATTATGTCAGATAACACTTAAGCAAAACAGGTCAAAGTGTCTGAATAATTTTTGGTCCCACATTTTTTATCAATTTTACAGATTGTCCACTATATGAAGAATTTTTGGGTATAATATGTCACAGTTTACTTTATTTTGCTATCCTCACTTATATAAAATATATATATATAT